>JAUZNC010052901.1:0-12640 GCA_034780395.1 Vannuccia rotundouncinata | reverse complement strand
ACTGGGGTAGATACTGTCTCTTATTAAGGACTGGGGTAGATACTGTCTGTTATTAAGCACTGGGGTAGATACTGTCTCTTATTAAGGACAGGGGTAGATACTGTCTCTTATTAAGGACTGGGGTAGATACTGTCTCTTATTAAGGACTGGGGTAGATACTGTCTCTTATTAAGGACAGGGGTAGATACTGTCTCTTATTAAGGACGGGTAGATACTGTTTCTTATTAAAGACTGGGGTAGATACTGTCTCTTATTAAGGACTGGGGTAGATACTGTCTGTTATTAAGCACTGGGGTAGATACTGTCTGTTATTAA
Source organism: Vannuccia rotundouncinata (assembly GCA_034780395.1). NCBI lineage: Eukaryota > Metazoa > Platyhelminthes > Proseriata > Coelogynoporidae > Vannuccia > Vannuccia rotundouncinata. Next base: position 12,325 of record JAUZNC010052901.1, on the reverse strand, counting down.
GCACTGGGGTAGATACTGTCTCTTATTAAGGACTGGGGTAGATACTGTCTGTTATTAAGGACTGGGGTAGATAGGTACTGTCTCTTATTAAGGACTGGGGTAGATACTGTCTGTTATTAAGGACTGGGGTAGATAGATACTGTCTCTTATTAAGGACTGGGGTAGATAGATACTGTCTCTTATTAAGGACTGGGGTAGATTATGTTTCTTATAGGATTAACACGCATATAATTGTTCAGGCTTTTTTCTGGCTCAAAAGCTCATAGATTGTAATCTTTTATATATATAAATCTTTTCTTACCATAATACACATTTCCTTTAGTTGAAACGACGTAATTAATGTTTGTGAATGTGTATTTTTTCGTTCTAATTGACGACATTTTTGTACATTGATTTGTCTAATTATACTTTTTGGTGTTTACAGTTTTCAAAAATATGCGAGTTTTACTCGAGCCAAAACTATATTTTAAATATATAGTAAATTTGTCTTTAGGTATACGTACAAAGCCTTCCTTTTTTTACAATAATGTATCCAGTTTATTACAACAAAACATTCCAATTGAAAATGGGTGCTTAAAAAACTTTTAAAAGTTAAAATTGTTTGAATCTGTATTATTCAGAATAGAATAATTTGAGTATTTTCTATTTGCTTAAACTGTTCGAATTGTTAAATTTGTCTTTGGCTGCCTCTCTATCATGAGTCATAAATTCACAGAATTGACCGTGTGATTCAAAGTGCACCCTAACTTTCTCACAATCTCTCTCTCTCTCTCTCTCTGAATCCAGTTGACAGTCTCTCTTTATCCATCCAACCACTGCGCTACAGCGAGGATTTTCTAATTCATTTTTCTCTTTCTTTAATAGATTGAGTCCATTTTCTCCGATTGTTTTGATAAAGGAGGTATTTCAAGGTTTTAATATGGATCATAAATCGTAGATTTAATAATAAAATATTGAAACTTAAAAAAACACATTTTAGTTTAGTTTTTGAACAAATATAAATTTCAATATTAATAATGTCAGTCTATAGACAATTTACTGTGTTATATCGATAAAGTTGATATCTTTTAGCTTATTGGTCCATTAAATTAGTGATTAATATGAGAACATGCCACCAGAAGCTGTCATGATTTACTTGCATTGTCGTTTTATTAAGTCATACAAATTGTCTGTTTGATTTGACAGACGGTTTGATTGCATGGAACCTTTGACCAACCACGAGGCTGGTATACCCCATCATCGACCAAGGGAGAGATGTATGCATTGATTAAACTTACTTCTTTTACTGTATATCAACCAATTACGTCATGAAAAGATTACAAGTTATTACCATTCGCTAAAGATATTGTTTACAATTATGAAATAATGTACCCTAAATGCAGCCTCTGGAATTTGTAACTGAAGATTTCCCAAACTATTCAAAACTCGATATTCCAATTATCTCTCGAATTGTTTAGATAGTTTGGTTTGTTCGCATCAGATCAATACTCAGATCAGTACAGCATCGATGTACAATATTTCACCAATATCGGCTTCCACAACCACGAACAAGGAAATTATGCGTAATCAAAAATTGATTTACTAAAACTAACTTAACCGTATATGAAATGATAAATTTGATGTAAAGGTCATCTCATTCAATAGAAAGGTTGTTTATTAACAGATTCTGTCCGATTATTCAAGTCATGTAAAGGCATCAATCACTTCCTGTTGAAATTTGGATTTTATGATTTCTTCCGTTTATTATTCAAGGTAAAATACAAGAACAGTAAAATTTCACGGCTACAATCATTAAAAATGAAATTAATTTGAGGCTACAGACGTTTCTAATCTACGCATTTCCTTGTGGTTAATAAATTTTGAATAAATTATTTACAAACTGAGAGAAAAATTAAATTAATATGTTTGGTGTGTGATTTTGGATTATGTTGTTGCATTAACAGACTCTGTTGATAGATAAGTTTTGTCTACCCTTAGCTAAACTGTCGGCTATGAAAGATTTGTTCATAATAGTTCTGGAAAGTCCAGTTTGTGGTGGCCGTTTCCGGTTGTATTTAATGCAAAATGTGATCCTTGTCACACAATTGCTGAATTTTATTAATTAGGGCATTTACTTTATTTTTTAAAATTATATTTAGTTTTGATAATACGACCTTTGAAATAATTTAGTTTTTTATTATTTTCTTTTTATTATTACAAAATTTCGTTTTGATACTCATTTAATTTGACAAACAAAGAATATTATTAATTGTTTTGTTACCGAAAACAGTTAATAATTGTTAGATTGGTTAGATTTTTTATAAAAAATAGAATTGGATCAATTTTATAAATATTTGTGTTACTTTTGCTAATTATATATTTTCTTTTAATGATACAATTAACAATACCGAAGATTTACAAATATATTATCTACTTTGAAAGGTTATTGGTAATGAGAAAATGATCTCATAATTCAAAAAAATACACACATTAAAATCGTATCCGGGTATTATTGGAAAGTGATTTTCTTGACTACAATAGAATCACGCGTAATGTTAGGTCATATGATCACATCACTCACCGTTTGTTGCATATTAATGTTATTAATAATGTTTTCCTTTGATCGATATAACCTATTGAGAATGAGCTTTATGTATGGGTATCACATACCTACCTTTCATTTGATGGTCACATCTCTAACTGTCAAGTCAACTGGCCTAACCAGATGACGCAATAATAAATTAATTTGAGAAATATGAGATACACATAGCCACCTTAACCAGAGAATATAAAGGGATGCGTTTACCTGCACGAAACAGGTACAAGCTATTTGTAGTAATCAGGTGTTGCACCATATCCGGAGATATTTACATCTAACCTGATGAAAGTTTGGATAACGCGAGTGTCAACTATTTGCGCATAATCTTACCATTTCGACTATTCTATCTGATATCGAGAACTGTCCACACTTCGCCATTTATGAGTTCGTGCTCCCTCCATTCAGAGGTCTGCCTCATTGCAATTCACACCGGACGACCACGAAAGACAAGGCTGCCCGAACTTCTCGTCACAGCAGACCATCCAAGGACGGTCCAGAACCAGCAGTGGATCTTCCTCCCAACACAGGTGACACCTTCTTTCTCTAGCATGTCTGCACACGCGGTACTCTAGCGAAATCCTTGTATCTCCAGCGCGGACAGACGGCATCACCAAGGCAACAAAGAGGAAGATTACCCACCCCCGAGTGATCTCTCTCCTTGTCATCCTCCGCCCTCGTTTCCTGCCCCGTCACGCTCGTCCTCGAACCATTCGCAGTCCTTCCGCGTCATTGAAACTGGGGGTGGGGCAGCCTTGTCCTCTCCTAGAGGCAGCCAGAGGTTGAAGAAAGACCGCAGGGACCTGCCCTCGTAATCTTGGTCCAATCAAGATTTTCTAGAGACAAATTTGAAGATTTATTACCTGATATTGATTTGTATCTAAATATTTGTTCAACATTATCTGGTCGACACAATATTAATAAAAAGATGTCTTTAATTTCTGAGTTTAATGGTTTATTAATATTTCTGTCCTATTTCAATTTGTCCTAAACATTCCATCTCTTAATCCAATTTGTCATTTATACAAGATTTACTCAAATCAAATACTCCATCCTTGATCTACCATTAATTTGAGATTTTCACTAAATTGGTTTCCTTTATTGGGAGTTTTAATTCTATTGACTTTCTATAGTTGTTGAACGCTTGGTACTTACCCTAACCAATGCGTGTCATTTATAAGTTTTACTTAACATCGTTTCAAGAAGAGGCTTGTTACATGCACCAAACATGATCAGAATATAATCATAATATCTTTTTGGTATTTATTTGTTTTATAATATAATCTTATTGCTTCATTGTTGTTTTGTGTATTTGCTATGATCGTGTTTTAGTCTTCTGACATACAGTATAAAATCTTATATAGAGGTATCACTGTTTTCTGCTGACTGTTCAAATCATCGCCTGATTTGTGGAGACATCATGAAGAATTGCATATTATATACATTACTGCTAACTTCCATGCAAAAACAATTTTGTTATTGTTTCTATTTAATTTTCGAAAATTATTTTTTACTCCCCTCACAACTGCTGTATGCGTCTAACTTTGTTATTAATTTTCTCCGTTTATTCACGATTAGCATTATGTGAGTATTGTACCATGTTTCCTTTGGTAGTAGAGAGCTTTTCATCATATTTGCCACAATTGCTTATCTAATAAGTTGTAACCCAACTGTGTTAATAAAAATCTGTATATTTATGTCGTTTTTCTGTAAATTTTAATGACAAATGAACAAAAATCTGATAATTTATATATATTTTACTTTTTTTTCAATTAGGCCTGACAATTATTCTAGAATTTATTCATACGTAAAATTAAAGCGATTCGGACAATATATAACATGTTCTGTATCGAGTGCTAAATTTAAAATATTTGTTACGCAAGATGTTACGATTTTTAAATAAATCAATAATTTTGCTTTAAATTTTATTCTGCAAACTAACAATACACAATTTTAATGAATTTAATTAATAAAAGCATCAAACAAAATTATGGTTTGATTTCTAAGTATAATCCTATATCAGAATAGAATTCTAGATTTTTGTTAGAATCGTTTTGAGTTGTATATTTACTCCAACTTAAGGTTTACAATGTATTCGCTCAATGAGATATATTCTCAGTTATCGGTTGCCAAGGTTATTGCCAAAATTATTTACTACTGATTAATTGAATATATGTATTGAATTTTTATATATATTTTCACAAAATGCAAAGTTTAACTTTTCGATACGAGGATATCTATTTATCCATGAGAGCGAAGCGATCGAGAATTAATAGATATAATATGCAAATATTGAAAATAAATTTGCAAATGAGTATACTTTTTTCTATGATTCTATACGCATATGTTTATAGAAATTGATTTTTTATATTTATTTTGATAATTATTTCGTTGTTTTCTAAGTATAAATTCATTTTATTTATTTTGATATTTCTATGTTTTCTCCTACAAAAGCAAAACTTTTCAAACGATTTTACGTAGATGGACTTTTCATTTTATTCATAGATTAATTATATTTTATTGTAACTCTTAAATCATTTTAAATTATTTTTTTTTCGTAGTTTTAGCGATTAATTTGAAACAATTCGTACATATTTTTAGAATGTTCCTCTGTAACACAATTCGCCATATTAGATAATCCCATAATTAAATTAAAATAGACAGATAAAAATAACAGTTTATTATGCAACATATATTTTCAAAATTGAATCAAACATATAAATACCAAATATAATAAAATAAAACATTTGCACTGTTCAGTGGACACATGCATAACACTATATATATCACAGTTGTAAATAAAGTTTCTACAAAACAATCAATTGTTTTAATTATTAACTTTTTCATTGGGTATTGTTAGACTGTCAGATACAATCAATGCTCTCAGGATAATTTTAAACTGTTCGGATACGTCACCTCTGGTCGTTAGTATTATACTCGTTTCTAGAGGAGTATTAGGCTGCAAATTGAATAAAATATGGCTTAATTAGTTAATGTATGCGTGAAATAAACATGAGAACAATTATAGTGTGCAAAAAATGACATAATAAAGAAATTTTATGTTGAGACATTTTAAAATTCATAAAACTGTATAAATTTTCCTTCCCAATAACATTAATCCTAGTCTAACTTTTGAGGACGTAACAGAAATTTGTTTAGAACAAAAATGTGTTGTAGTCACATTGAAGTAGTGAATGAGTGAGTAGGAATATTCTTTACTATAGTATGTATACCTGCTCATTTTATGCAATGAATTCAGTGTACCTACATTAGATAAATCATAGACGTTACATTATATACTTTAGTGGTAATGATGTAGTTTAGTGTAATGTCTATGATAGAAAGATTTGAAAGATTTAAAATAGAAAGATTTGAAAGATTAAAACAGTGCATATTTAAATACCATAATGAATAAACAATAAAATGACATGACAGGAGACTATATATAGATAGAGGTGAAATAAAAACACGTTTAATTAAGCGGATGATAAGATACCACAAATTTATCTAATTATTATATAAAAGATTTGATAAAGCAATTATTGCAGTGAATATAAAAGTGAGACATATATACTCCGAAAAGATATTGAATTCAGTCATTACAATAATTTAATCGCTTCTGCGGCACACGATTCTAATCATGTATCATAATTATATTATATACCTCACTTTTCTACTTTAGCAGGATAACAAACAGAAATTTGAAGAGTTGTGATATAACGGTGAGTATTTCTTAATTCAAACAAATATTTCTAAACTGTTAGTCAAAAAGTTGTCTTTAATAATAATTTTTTACAGTTTTATTCGTTGTGTTTTAATTGCATCTATATAATATCACTAATTCCATATTTTTATTCATACATAAAATATGAAAGTTGACAAGAAAAGCATTGAAATGAAGCAGCGGCGGCAGGATAATACCAAAGATTAGTAGAGTATATAATGTTTGGCAACATGTTTCAACAATATTTACCAATTTCTATAATTATTAAAAATAGAACAACATAATTATTAGGCCATGATTTTACTAAATCATATTAGTAAATAAATTTATATTACATACCTAAATACTATCAGTAAAATCGATAAATGCGTCAAACAAAATCTCAATATAATTTTCTGTGTATGAATTGTTTATTAAATAACTCTAAATTATTAATCATGCTTTTAATAAATGAAACTTTTTGGAACCCATTAGAGCAATTCATTGTATTGAAATCTCCTTTTTAAAAGAAAATCAAAAAATGAAAAGTGTAGAACAAATATGAAATTAAAAGAGTGGCATGATTAATCGACTTACATCGTGATTAGCGGGCGGAGTCCACGTGAACTGAATTGGTTTTCTTCCTCCAGGTTCCACTTGGCCCTGTCGGGGATACATTTACCCGATTTATTATAAATTGTAGAGAATTTGTGAATATAATAATTAGCTGCAACTGTGCATTTATTCATTTGACATTTGAAGTAAAATAAATATTTTGAAATTAAATTTTTACACTTTACAATCTAAATATATAATTATATAAGAGACTACTTAAATAAAGTGACGCAGACTGGGGTTACCTTGGGTGGGTCAATACTGAAGCCCAAAGGAGTAATTGCACCGATATTGTCGAAGACAAATTCACCATTCTGTGGAGGATAAAAAGGTTTTCTTTTAATTCGGATCTATATTTTAATATCATGTTTACTTCTATGTTAATAATTTGATTCATAATAGTGGTCCGGGATCCAAGAGGGTTTTAATCAAAACATTTGGTGCAAAAGGTTTGATACTTATATCAAGTAATACGATCCATGGGATGATCAAATATGTAAGTCTTGAGTTGCAGAAATTGTACATTTTTTAATAAGTATTTTAGTGTTTTTCCACATTAAAAAAAATATGAGAAATTTCTATGGTTTTCACCAAATTTTCATTAAAAATGCACATTTTAAAGAAAATAATGATGTTATTCACACTTTTAAATAGATATCATATCATAAATGCATATCAATTTGTTCATCTACATTTTGTCTACCTGTTACAAGCAAAATTACATTGAAAAGTCATGCTAATCATTTTTCCGAAACCTATTACTATTAGTACTAAAGCCTATTTTAGGCATAGTTTAGCTTGATAACCAATATTCAAATGTTTCTAGATCCTTCTAATTTTGTTTGAAATAATATGTTGAAAACGATTAGATGTACAAAATGGTATTCATAAATCTATTCAAAAGTGTGAATAACATCATTATTTTCTTTAAAATGTACATTTTTATGAAAATTGGGTGAAAACCATAAAAATTTCTCCAATTCTTTAATGTGGAAAAACTTTAAAATGCTCATAAAAATAATGTGCAATTTCTGCAACTTAAGACTTACATATTTTATCACCCCATGGATCGAATTACTTGATAAAAGTATCAAACCTTTTGATTAAAACCCTCTGGATCCCGGACTATAGGTAGGTGTTAAATAATAATATTATCAATTGTATTTTTTTATTATATAACTACAATTTACACATTAATAAACCATGTTTTATACATATATAACTATATTGACACTCAAAATATAGAAGAACAATTTTGAAAGCTTCACGGTGTGAAACAATTAAAGCATGACGTGTTAAAACGTAAATAAATTGTTTTCTTGTACATGAATGATGTTATTGATGTTCTCTTAATTAAAACATAATAACACAATAAAAAATTACGTAGAAAGGAAATTGTAAACATTGTAAGTAGAAGAAAAACTGATTAGTTTGATTGGATTGTTATTCTACTACTTATATATCAGTCATAAATGGTGCTAATTTAAGAAAGTCTGAATTGAATAATTATTCTTGAATTCAAGGCTTATATTATTGAGAAAGTGAAATAAATTATAGATGTAGATATTATTTGAGCAAGCAAATCTACTAAAAAATAAATTATTACAGAATAAAGCACACTCATGGATCACATTGAAAAATATGAATAAACTTTCCAATTAAACAAATCAATAATTGCGATATTTATTACTGAGCATTTGTTTCGATCATGTACGTTTTATCTATTTTAAATATTGATATGTTAAAGTTACACAATTTGTTCAAAATTAATTGAGAATTTGATTTGATTTGAAACTTTTGTTTTAAAAAATGACAAAAAACTTAAAATATAACTAAAACATATAATTTGTATTTAGAGTAAATTTGTATTTAGACAAAATTAATTTGCAGAATTTTATTGAGAAATGAATGAGTTTCATATATGTGGATGTTTTCTACACGAGAACAGTGCTGATCAATGAAAGCAAATTAAATAAATTAAGAACTATATTTAAAAATGAAGTTGCAATAAAAGATGTCCAGTTAATAAGAGAAACATAATATTATATTACATATTTCTGAAAATTACGATTAAATTCGCAATAATATTCCAAATGAATTTGTGATAATTAACAGAGTGCATATCCACGCGGGGGCTGAGAGACTCCTGTCATTTATTTTTTACCTTATTGAAATTTGTCATGTACGAACCTAATACTTAATTAGAATAAAATTATAACTAACTATAAAACACCAATCAACGAGGATATTTGGTAGTAAACGATATCAAATTATGATATCTATATGATTAAAATGAGTTAGTACATGTAAAGTCATCTAAAATTGTTACAATAAAAGTGGCTGAGTTATTCCATATTATCGCAATTTTGGCATCGACGTTGCACAACCTGTGCTCCACACAAATATTGTCTCTGCACATATTACATTGTTGCTGACTTGCCTCTCTGTGGAGGTGGACATATATAGCATGTTACACGGACAATTTTTGGACGTGGTGCTGGGAGATGATTGACAGGATGTCCATATGATTGAAGACAGTTTTTGGTGTGTTTGGGAAACCGTTACTGTCATAGTTGTCGGGGCAAGAGCTCTTAATGAGCTCTTTCTTCCGGCCTCCTTTGAATATAACCCAAGGATTGTACGCAGCATTATTCAACATTTGATCAAATATTATCATTGTCCACTGACGAGTACCTCTCTTGACATCGTATAGTTTACTACACATCATGTCCACGCATGGCTTCATTTTATTATAAGTTATTATGGACAATGGCTTCCCAGTGTCTCTGTCAATGGATGCGTCGAGTGTACAGTCTGGAGCGGAAAGAGTTCGAGTTTGATAGAATGGAAAGATTGCGAACGAGACAGCAGTCATCTAAGGAATAATTACCGAAAAATCGATCCCAGACAACTCCGCACCCTTGTGGAAGATCCAACGCAGTTACCAAAATTGCAACTCCACTGTAATAGTTAGGTGTTGGAACCATACGTAAAACATAATGATAATCCGAGTCATTTTTATGACATAACGACCCGACTTCGACGCATCAGATATTTTTACAGGACAGTTTCCACGAAATGAAAATGTCTGTTCAGCAATGGTAACATGGCCGCGTTCTTGGTGTCCAGTGAAGTGCACAATTATTGGAGAACAGTGTATGAATCTCTCTATACTAAGGCAAAACGGTCATTCTGAAGTTTGGAGTTTATTTTTCTGATATTTTAAGCCTTATAGATTTATTTTACTGCTATACATTTATTTTACACTTTTATTTAAGTGCCTCTTTAGAAAACGTGGTGGGGAAATTGGCGCATGCTCAACAGTCTCCCAGACCCCAACGTGTATATCCATGTGCATACATCCATGAACATAAGCGCTAGTCTTGAAATATTCAATCGTAAAATCAATTTATGTTTGATAGAAGAATAAGTAATATAAAGATTATATAAACGATAAATGTGATAATATCTGGAAGTGAAGAATTCAAATTTAGTAATAAAGAATAATTTATTAACAATTACGATTATGAAGGCAAGAAAATTATTATTCTAACGACTAAACAATGTCTAGAAAAAAGCTCGTATGATGTTTGAAGAAATAGGGAAACCTTTTTTACCTTGACCTGAAATAAAGATAATATTTACATATGTTTCAGATAAATATGAAGAAAACACGGATTCCTGAATGCATCTATTCAGTATATTTTTTAAATGTAATAAAAATAAATATAGGTTTCATCTACCAGCATTACCGAAACAATTTGGCTTCAGCAAAATATCAAAAAAATAACAATTTCAAACTTCTAAAGATTGTCTGTGGTAATATTTCACAGACAATTAGAATTTAAAATATTTATTAAAATGGAAATAAAGACAAAAACACAGACATCTAACAAATCTCATAAGTACAACACTGTCGTGTGTTCAAAATGTTTTCAAGAACTCAATGACCCACCTTCTTCTGTGTGGTCAGCATGGATCGAACATTCCCCACGTAAATGATTCTATGAGCGGGGTCCACATTGCCAGATTCCAGCATGAGGGCCCCGAAGGTCAGCAGATATGACTGAGTGGCTGGTTTAGGGTCTGAAATAGGACCTGCATTTATAGAAGATGTCCCTTATACTCCATTTCTTATAAGAACCTCTCTTGGAAATCATTAAGTAAGATTGTTTCTGATGATAATATATTTTAAGACAATTGAAGATGTTCATAAAATTAAAATGTGAACCATAACTTTAAATTTTGACAAAATCACGGCTAAATTCGAAAACCGAAATTAAAAAAGTATAACCAAGAAAGCATACTACTGCAACAACTTAGAATCTTTTTTAAATAACAAAAATAAACTGTACAACTTTCAAGTTTAAAATGTTTAAATACAATTATTATAAATACATTAATCAAGCTTTGTGTTTTCAATAAAATATAAAACATTGATACTATGAATATAGAAATGAAGTAAAAAGATTATGTTAGTATATATTATAATATGCGAGGTGGATTTTATATTATGTGTATTCGTTTCTTAAAAGAAATTTGATTATAAATCTACTCAAGTGAAAATAAAATTCTACAAGTAAAATCTGCTGAAAAGTAAAAAAAAATAAAAATTAGAAAAACAATATTGCATGGAATAAAAACTACGATGTAGCATGAGAAAATTGTGATCACCATCGTCCTCTTTGATTGGTGGTTCCTCATCTTTTAAAACAGAGAATGGGGGAAAGAAAGAACCAATGAAAGAGACCTCGAGACGTCATAGTATGACGGTTTATATCTTACAGGACCAATTACTCGAAGCAGCGACCGCGCGTGCAGCTGGATACTGCCACGATTCGTGCGTGTCATTGGCTGTGACGTCACCTCGATCGATAAAGGATGACTCATCGTCTAGAAAGTCTGTCGTGTTCATATTTCATTGTTTTTAATGATTTAGTTACAACAAACAAACAAACAAAACTGATTACCAGTTCATTAACATTTTACAATCGTTTATGCATGGATCATTTATTGTATTTGAATCTGTATTCAACCTACCCAACTCGTCCTGAAGCTTGTTAACTACACCCAGAGACTCGTAATGCGGCCGTAGCAGCTCTCCACCGGCCAGGAAGACTGTGTGCGGTTTGCCCTGACCCTTCACCGTCAACACGCGGCTCTCCTGAAGTGCATCATTTAACAATTGAATATCTTCTTGATATAACAAACTGGTTGGTTTCTCTTCTCACCTGTCCAAACTGAATCAACCTAACTCCATCAGAATAACAGTCACTTGCGTGGTCCGGGGCAAAGGCAACCGTTACTTCACATGATCCATCTGTTGTGAACAGCGATAATTAATTCCAACAGTACAAACATAGATATTGTATATTATATATAGAACTAGATTGGACATCTAAAATATTTCTATACTAAAGTATGTTGCATCG
>JAUZNC010052890.1:0-14930 GCA_034780395.1 Vannuccia rotundouncinata | reverse complement strand
CATTGATAACATTTAATATTTGAAAATAACCATTTATAATGTTATGCTTCTATGGAAATAAAAATAAATGAACCAAATACATACATTTTTGTTTAAACAATATAAGAATACATTATCTCATATTTCAAAAAGACCCCTTTCCATTGGTAATTTATATCCAAATTTATTATAGCCAGTTAAATTACAGAGTTCTGGAATCGCTTAGTTCATCACAAAGGCATTATATTAAACTGACCATTATTGCTAGAAATATATTAAAAATGAATAATTTGTTAATTTTTTCTAATATCTGGTTTCTCTTTATTTTCAAATAATATTGAGATATGAGCTATATTTGCCAAATTTATCTCTAACATTGTTTTGTTGATAAGTTTTATGATGAAACACCATTTTATATATCGTAGGAGGATTGCCTCATGCCAAGGGAATGGTCCAAGAAGCAATCCCTCGGGTAATGGTCTATAATATTATCCGAAAAATCCGTAAATTTATCAGTTTTTATTTTTTGAATTATTGCAGTGGCTATCGGTCTTAATGGAACGAGTTTCTAGTTTGGGTATGTTTGGAGATAAGTCTGCTAACCATTCCCTTGTGAATGAATACACTCCAGGACAAGGAATTATGGTAATATAGAAACCGATGTATATTTAATCAACTCAATTATAAATAATAATAGCCTGGTTGAATTTTTGCAGAACGTAGAAAAAATTGTGACTGTTTTATGTTTAGTATCCATGGAAAGGTAATTTTACACAGATTAAGATACTACTACAATTCAAATATAAAACAATTTGAGGGAAAAGCTATGGTTATTTTCTAATATTGAAAAATAGGAGACATTTCTTTATCCTGAAAATGGACATTTTAAAGAAAAAACAAATTTTTTCATATTTTAGTTCTCAATATTGCATATTTTATTTATTATTTAAATATTATTGGCAAAATTAGATCCATAAAAATAGAATAATCAATTTTCCATTTGATTTGAATATCAACTCGAAGCACAATTTTAGCGACAGAAAAGACTTTGGAACTAGATTCAAATGTATGTGGATACGGAATCCTATTATCTATGAATTTAATTTTGCCAATATTATGAAGAAAACATTTCGAACATGTCGAAAATAATAAAATATCCTGTCCATGGCCTTCCCCTCAAATTCCTGGATCTTGGAGTTGTAGTATGTTAATTTCTGTAAAATGGAATTTCTAGCGATACCAAACATAAAACGGTTGCAATCTGTTCTAGGTTAAGTCATCTATTTGGCTTTTCCTGCAATCCATTCCACGAGCCTTCCAAAATCTTCGAATCGTAGATTTTTCATTCTGATGTGTTTTCTAGCTTTTTGGCTGCATTACTGCTTCGTTTACACTAATCAACCTTGTTAACCACACACATGATCACTCTCATTAGGTTCAAATGTTGGTTCACTACTTCTTCGAAGCCGTCGACGTAATTGGCTACAACACAATTGTCTCTCTTATTGCACCTATCGAGTTCCCAACTGTATTCACCAAGTGGTCCACAAGTTACCTGTCTCCCAGAACACAAACTATACCAACAGCCGCAACATATGTTCAGTTCAAGGATGAGTCTTGGGCCCTGCTCTGTTTTTTCTGGTCGCGGGCACACTGACTCCACGATTATAAATATATTTGATGATACCACAAGTAAAGTATGTCAAGAAAAAACACTATAATGTGCTTCAGTGGACCAAATCGAAACAATACTTTTTTTGAAAAACGTCTTCAGCGTCCTTGGTCGTCCGTCCACAGATCGTTACAACTTTCTTGCAGTCATCAACAATAGAAACCTCACCTTTAACCTCGATGATAGTAAGCATCCATTCGCATTCATACACTTCGCCTTCTTCGACCTGTACTCGGCCGGGCCTTATCGTGTCAGTGTTGGAACACGCCTCACCCCAGATCTTCTACAGACAGATCGGTAATGAATCTAGAATGACTTCAAAGAAGAGAGCACCAAATGGTCTGTTGGTAATTTTAAGGTTAGACTACTCGTGCCGTTATTTCAAATTTTCTCTCTTGTCGCATTGTTGCAGACGATAATCTCAACAACAACTTTGACCACAATTTACGCTCAATCTTCTCCCCGCACCGCAAAAGGAAACCGCTTCAATATCCTAAAAAAACATCGTTACTGTGGAACTCATTCATCGCGTCACAATAACACGCTTTACGTCTATAAGTTTTACATTTATATGTTTGTATTTATATTATTCATGTAAACATATCTTTTCATAATATACTACTGATAAAATTAACAGTAGTGTGTTGAATAATTTAATTATTAAAAATATAATTAGTCTAGAGTTTTAATTTACAAAAGTGGATCATTTGCTCGTTATTGTTCGGAAATATATAAACTGTATGGATTGTTTTCTATTATTTGTATAAATTGAAATTTCTCTTTGTGTGTATTGGAGTAATTACAAATTGCAGTAATTACGAGTATTATTTTGTTTCCTAGTTTCATTTCTATTTTGGAATGTTCGTATTGTATTTCGTCCAATTAAACCTATAACTTTTGTCCTTTTTGGCATCTAAACATTCTCTCTTTCAGCCACATCACGATGGTTCCCTCTACTATCCAACAGTTACTACGGTAACCATGGGGTCGCATACTCTTTTGGACTTTTATGAGCCCTTAGAAGAAGATCGTAAACAAGTAAGTAAATTATTTTTGTAAGCTTCGAAGAAATATTTAAGAGCGCGTTTACATAATAATAATAAAATGTGTTAAACATGGTAAAAGGTTTGAATCCAAAGTCACAATACAAATAAATAATGAAGAAACACAATTTGAAACATTCGCTAACCTATAAATGTCATGTTTAAATCAAAATCATTAATTGTAGGCTCTATTTGCGTCCGTTTTTTCTTCACAAGATTATCTCTGTGGCAACAAAAAATGTGTATTCAGAATTAATTACTGCAGTTAAAATCTAATTATCGTCACTTTCTTTTTTTGATAACAGTTATGATGACATTCTCATTAAATATTTTTATTGTAATACATCTTTTTTTTGGTGTAATTATGTTTATAAAAATAATCTTTCCAGTTTTATTTAATTGTTTTTAAAATATTTCTTTTAATGTAAAGCTTCGGAGGTTTTAATTGCATATCGCTGGTGACATTTTTTACTTATGAGGTTTTTTAAGTTCAGCTCTGATATTTTCTCTTGTGAAATATGTAGATATATTTTCAGGTATTATTTTGTTAACATTGTCGTGATAATTAGAGTCTGACTGACTGTGTACAAAAAACGTCAGAATGTGGCCGAAAGATGATATTTCCATTTTCCTACTTGAATAAAACTTCTTCTCTACAATTAATTAATTAATACAACAACTCAGGAACGGACATCTATTTCAGAACGTCGAACGCACGTCCTTCGCCAGTCGTTACGCTTTCTCTCTGCTGTTGGAACCTCGAAGCCTGGTAGTCTTGCAAGATCTGACGTACACATACTACCTTCACGGAATCGAAGAACGGAGTGAGGACCTCCTTCAGCTGACGGGACAGCATTCCCTACGACCCCATCCTGATTCACCGAACGTCGTTAACATTGCTGCGTGCTCTACTCTTCCGGCCAAGGATTCTGGGGACTGCCTTGTTGACTCCAAAATAACTTTGACTCGATCAACACGTGTGTCCGTTACTATCCGACATGTTCCCAAAGTTGTGAAGTTGAAATTCCCCTTTTGATTTGCACGCAGTTCACTATATGTTAATTGCGTTTATTTCTGTACAGTTTATTTCCAGGTTGTCTTTGAACAATACATCTATTTGTTTAAGTGTTTTACTTTTGTTTTATTTAAGTTTTGAAGAAGTTCTTCCTTCCGTTCTGTAAGATGTATTTATAAATGTAAATAGTTACAAATACTTCAGAAATATGTCACATATTGTTCTTTAATATTTACCGTTGGATTTTATTTTTGTTTTGCGGTTAAAATGCGTTCTATTAATACATTTATAATATACGGTCTAAATTTATAAATGCGTTCTAAATATATTCTATTATAAAAGTAGGATTTGAAGGACAAACGAGGGTATTTGTTGTAATAATTTTATCTATAGAATCTCAAATTCCTTTTGGTTTTTACTTAACAACCTAGTATGTTATGATTTAATTTTGAAACGGTCTTGGATACTATAACATTCTATAATATCAAATTAATCTAGCTAGAAATATAAATATAAGTGAGTTTATATGATTCAAAGATTTGCAAGAAATTATTTAAAACTATCTTTAATCAAAAAAGTTATATTGTCACAATAGAACATTAAAATTGATCTTACAGTAGCAAACCATATTGGAATATTCATATACTATTTAAAATATTATAATTATTGTAATATTTATAGATAATAATACCACCTCGAATCATTTTGTAAAATTAATTGCTTAAATAATATACAATATATAAGTACAATATACATTCACTATTAGCATATACTAGACGTAGTAAAACTAAGTCTTATGACTTACAACATGTTCAGATCACATACTAGCTATCAATAGGTACAGCTAACCCCATAATTATACCATAGCGTAAAAATACAATTATACAATTAACCAATATTTACATCACTTCATAACAAGGAAAATTTAGTATTTCTCTTTTAAAATTTAATTTGGCTTGTATACAATATATTGTAGTTTTTAATAGCGATTAATTTTATCACGGAGTTTTTTAATTTTATTATTATATACATTTTTACGTAACAGAAATATTTATTTACAAATAATACAGATCATGAAATAAATTAAACAATCGTATATATGAAAATATTTTTTTTAAGAATTGTGTAGTTTAATCGGGGCTTCGGATAATTCAGATTTTCTGCTCATTTTAGGAGTTCGTATTAGCCAGTATATTAAGTTACTCTTAATTGTTAGAGTGTAAGTATAAGAAAGTCTACGAAAGTCTAATTAAATTTAATAAATGTTGGGTGTTGCTATAAGATATAGATACTTTTATATTCAACCCGAGCCCATATTGTGGTGTCATTTTGTAGATCAACTTTCATTTAGATGAAATTGTTTTTGGCGAAATCTAAAGAATTGCATTTAAAGAACAACACTGTGTGTACAATTTGGAGACTATAATTGATAACACCTTTTTGACGATGAATTTGACAACTTTTACAAAATTAGAAATAATGCAAAATTATAAATATTTTAAATTCACAATCGAATTGACTTCCAGTTATTACAAGATTCGAATTTTCTTCAGATAACTAAAAACAGGATACTTCTTCACATTATTCCAATCTATCGCATATACCATATCAATTCTTCGATGAAAATATTTTTTCTATGAAATGGAGATCGCTTTCAAATTTCTAAAAATTTAAGAATGCTTAAACAATTATTAATTAACTTATTTATATTAACCCAATTTATCACTTTTGAAGTGTTACCCGTTTGCTTTTAATATTTAACTCTTTGACTACTTCCGTAAATAATTAACTATACAATACAATCACAACAAACAATAGTAAAAACAAAGTTCGTCCATTATTTCATGAAATGCGAAGTTTATTTTTTATTATTATTTTCAACACTGTTGTGGAAAATGAAAGTCCTCACTTAAAACGAAAGTAAACGTTCGTTCGTCAAATTAAAAAGAAAAATGAATCTAATTAAGCGTTTGAATTAAAAAAAACTGTCCGTATGGTTTAGCATCAGCCATCGAGATCTCTGGTTTGGAAAACTTTTTTCACAATTATCGCGACTGTTAGTCAGCAGACATTGGAAGAAGCCAGCGTAAACATCGACTCTGGTAAAAATTGTTGGAGTAATTGAGGCATTACAATTGAAATGTTGCCCTGCGGAACGAGCCACGATACCCATTACCCTCCACTGAGAGTTCGGTGTGATTTTACACAACAAAGGACTGCCCGAGTCCCCCTACAAAGAGAAGACAAAATAAAGATAATCATAAATCATGTTTATAAACCAGTTCGATTAATAGATAATTACTTATTTTTTGAAATCTGCTTTAAAACTTAAGAACAAATTAATTTATTGAATAATAAAAACTATAATTTATATTAAATTTTGAAATCTGAACAATTACAAAAATCAAAGTTAATGTTATAAAATATTATCGATTAATTATTGTAACAAAATTATATTTTTCCAGACAATTCTCACACGAGGAAAGTATATTCGTCTATTCATAATTGATCTTTTTCTATTGGTTTCATAAGATCTCTAAAAATATTTTAGAACAATTGATTCTTGACCTCATTTACTGTTAGCGACTGGTATGGGATTATAACCTTAATAAATCGAATTTTTGAAAATTTTTGAATTCAAATCTTTCATCAGCAGTAGGTATCATTGTTTATGTAAATATTAAAGTATATTTTGAATTAAAATCTTTCATCAGCAGTAGGTATCATTGTTTATGTAAATATTAAAGTATATTTTGAACTTACATGGCAGATCGTTGAATAATTCCCATATTTATTCCATATACAAAGTTCTTTGTCAGGAGAAAACTTATCTCCTCCACGTGCTAATCCTTTATTATATCCAAGACAGATATTAGGGGACACGATCCGGGATTCAACTTGTCTGAGTTGGGAATAGTCTTCTGCCAAAATAAATATGCATAATTTTAATTTTTTTTCGATATACTTAGATATTAATATAGGATATTATTAAGTTGTAAATCCACTAAATAATTATATAGACCGTTTCTTTTAAAAAATTATAATGCATTGCAATTTCGTGATCTAAAATGGTTTCGTATTAAAATTAATTCAACATGTTTTCTTAATGACCATATTATTTGGAAATGTATTATATATTCTTATTGGTAAATGAGAGTTAAATCTAAATATATAATGAAGTGATTTTCAAATTGCTTGCTACATATTTCGAACTATTAGTATGACGAACAATTGGAATCTTCATTAGTGTGATTTTACAATATCTTAGTCCAAACAATTTATAAAACAAAATTATTTAAATATCGCATACTAATGGCAATATAAACATCTTATAATGCGCTGTTTGTAGTCAAGTAAATTTGTACTCACTCCATCCGACTGCATAACATTTGGTTTCAGATTGCGAGTCTATCGTGACCTCAACTGGAAGCTTTGCAATCGATACTAAACGGCTTATAGTAACACTTGATTGCAGCTGAACAAGAGCGATATCTTCGCTCCTATCTGAAGTTGAAAGATAACCGATTGGACAGTTTCAATCATGGCAAAATATTTCAATTCTAACCACGTCTCTGCTATATAGCCATATTTATAAATTTGAACTAAAAATATAACTATAGTGCTCTCTCTTTTGCACTCACTTTTTGGAATGTAGGCAGTCTTTATTATACCAAATCCACGATTCACCGTAGTTTTCATCGAGGACCCAACACTAATTTGGAAACTTAAATCATAATGACCAGGATCCCAGTCCCTACAAAATTGAAGTAGAAAAAAAAGAAAATTAAAGTTTTTAATTCAAAATGATTAAAAAAAATTAAAAAAAGATAAATATTTGAAAAATAATTTCTAGAAATTTCGTTTAACATGAATAATTTATTCGCATTTTCCAATCTTTTTCGCATCAACAGAAAAATTTACTTAAAGTTCACAACTTACTCGAAACAATGTCTCGCTGTTATTATCCAATCTGCATCAACCAAAACAGCTCCACATTGATGAAAGTACATAGTTTTCTGTCTTAATGGTAATCGGAATGACTTGTGTATTTCGGCCAACTGGGGCCATTCACCATCTAGAGAATATTTTTCATCCGGTTTTAATCGAAATCCATCCTCTTAAATAGAATTAGATAACATTAAAGTATTTAACATAAATTAATTATTCACAAAAGTGAATATAATGTAAAATAATTTCAGATTAAATATATTTTTATTTGCTAACAACTTTCAATTATACTTTTTAAGAAACTTTAAACCTCCGAAACTATTTCTAGTCCGTGATCCAAGACGGATTTAATCAAAATGTTTGGTGCAAAAGGTTTGATACTTTTATCAAGTAATATGATCCATGGGATGATCAAATATGGAAGTTTTAAGTTGCAGAAATTGTACATTATTTTTTATGAGCATTTTAGTGTTTTTCCATATTAAAGAATTGCCGATATTTTTATGGTTTTCACCCAATTTTCAGGAAAATGCACAATTCTCTGTCATCTTTGATCGTAACCAAGTTTTCAGTCGTCGGAAGTGGCGTTTGTGACAGGACTAACTTAAGTAAGATCCCACGAGCGACCACAACAATTTGTCCAATTAAGTTCAAATTTGTCTGCATGGTTTGTTTCAAAAAATCGTGGAAATATGTAAAACTCTTGCCCACACAGTAAATATAAGTCAAAAAACTGACCAATGTGATCGTAAAGACATTCTTTTTGCTGCGAAAATTTTCTCATCCACTGTTTCGGGACTACTAAGTAATCCATTACATATTTCAGTAAGATTCATATCCTGGCTGTGAACAGCGTTTTTTGGTCAAATTTGTGCTGAGATCTAAGGCCTCAAAATTTAATCTTCGATATAAATTGCTTCAGTGTCGTCATGGTGGTAGCTAGATCCTCGTTGGCCTTCGAATATATCCGTAACTTAATGTTCGCCGAGTTCGCATTGGACACCCCCTGAATCCTGATGCAAATTTTTCAATTATAAGTGCACTCTTTTAGACCTGCTTTCGACTAGTGCTCTCTTTTATACTCAGAATTCGTGCAAATTTCTGAATAAAAGATATCAGAATTTTCCGAATGGTACTCCCTTTTGGACTATGGTAGTGCACGTTTTCCATCATCATTTTCCGAATGGAGCAAATTCGGAGAGGGCAATCGCTATCTGGTTCCAGCGACACTACAATTGTCATTTGTTTGAAAAATTATAAGCAATAGTATTCACAAATTCTTTATTTTTATAACAGTGCTAATGGAATACTAGAAATGTTGTTCAAGATTTATACAATGAATTGATGGCCTCAAACTGGCCTTTCTGATTATCTTAATTTCATGAAAAATTATGGAGGAATTTTGAAGAATCTGCTTTAGAGATGTCGATAAAAACGGACGTTTTCTTATATTTTGTTTTCAAATATAATTTTCAATTAAATTTGTTTGCATTTATTTTAAACATTCAATATAGAATATAAAATGGTTTTAAATTTGTTGTGTTTTGAATAGATAAATGGGAATACATTATATATATATATTACAGAAAGTCCTTTTTATAATATCAATTAACAGAAGTAAAATAAGAATAATAAATCTAAGTTATTATGAAGCTAACTCTATTTATTTTCACTGAAAGCATTTCATTGTCAATAAAATTAAATCAACTAAATGCTTGTCAACTTTTAAATGGACTTTGTTGAACTAAAATAACTCTATCTCGGTAACAATTTGAAAGCTATGAATTCGTATGATAAGATTGTATGCGTCCGGTTTTGAACTATTGAACTCCATATATGTTGATTTAATAATAATATCAATAATATATCAGATGATGATTATAACACGATCCTTTTTAAAATTACATAATTTTCTATTTTCGGAAAACATTTCTCAAACCATTTAAAATTATCTAGTCAGTAGAACTGACGCTATGCTTAGAACTATCTTTCAAAACGTTATTATAAATGTAAAATTAAAATTATTTAAAAATATTACATTATGAAATCTTGTTATAAAACTGTTTTTCTATTTCAAAGACTTTTTCTGACATTCCTTTTTTAACTTTGCGAATTAACAGATATAATAAACCATCTATTATCTCTCAAGTGTACACGACCTTTTATACACCTTTCAACTTTTTTAACGATTAATTTAACGTTGGTTTGCACTTATGAATTGTAGGTGACCTTATACCAATGTAAAGGGGTTGGTTTGATTATTTTAGGCTTCCGTGTATGTAAATATATTACACAGTAAAAATGAGATTGATCGCATACATCACTTTTCTTTCATTTTAGATAGTTATCGGCTAATTAATTATTGATCTATATAAAAAACGTGACGTTGATGTAAACTGCGTGGGTTTCGTTTGTGGCATCTCTTCTTACTCTATACTTATACATTTATTATAAGTGAATTATATGTTTAAACCGGAAAATAAATATAAAATATAAGTATGTTTAATAAAAAGAATAATTCGCTTTTTGTTTGTCTGCTTTCTTCTATAAAGATTTTCTTACAAATGGCATATTTCATACGTAATTATAGTGTAATTAAAATCATATATTTATTGAGCAGTATACACATTGGCAATTTGAACTGTTTAAATAAATGATCGCTTGATGAATTCTCGTTCATTTCAAAAATATTTTGATGAGAAGTAAAATCTATTTTTATTTTAACTATTGATCAGTGATCTAACTTTATCTTTCTTTTCTAAAATACGATTTTAAATAAAAGTCTATTTTTTTTCTCTAAGATTTATTCAATCCTTTTTTGGGATAAGTTTTGTAAATTATTTCAAGTAAATTTTTGCAAATTTGTAATATTTTGAAAATATCTATATTATAAAAATTATTGCAAAAGTTATATTTTACAATTAAATGGAAGTCTTGGGTATCATATTTTATACTTATATCTCATTAAATTAAATTAATTATTTAAACTTTAAGATAAGTATAATAAACTAAATTTAAAAATAGTTATTAATAAAAATAATTATAACATAAATTTGATTAATCGGAAAAACAAATAAAAATAAAATTTATTTAAAAGTACAAAAATACTATTTAAAAATACATATCTGTAAACTATAAGTATTAGTTTAAAAAATAAGAAAAATATATACGCTGGATAAAAGTATGCTTCGCTAAAACTACAAAAATAACAACCGTTTTGGGACTATCTAGATTTAACTTAAATAGTGTTTTGACAAAAACAGATCTATGATATAGATGAAGAAGAATTCAGAGACCGCGATATTAAAAATTTAAATATTATGTTGAGTTTGTCAATTTTGTTTTCTTGTTACTAATCTTTAAATTTATTTATAAAGAACTACACAATCTCCCCAGAACTCTTAATTCCACTTTCTCCACACACAAATAATATGACAACATCTAAAAATATGAGTAACTTACCGGAATGAATTATGGCAAGCAAAACATAGCAAGCTGATAGGAAGGGTCTCTGTAAAACTCGACATTTAATTTCTTTTGTCTTCAAAACGTATGACATTCTTGATAATGGCTCTGGTTAACGTATGGGTGAAGTCGTCCAGTTCAGCTAACTACAAAAAGTAAAGTCTGATGCATTTATAGCAAACACTCTCCATAAATGCCTTAGAAATAGTAATGTGTCATGTATTTCTGATTCGTCTAAAGGTAACGAGATATTTCCTGTTGCAACATCACAGAAAAACTTATTCTAGTTCCGATATTAAAAATATAGGAATTTTGATTAAATCAAAATTAAAAATTATATCAACAGATATGATCTTCTTTTTGATATAATTAATCCTCACATAAAGATTTTAAGGATGATTTAAAGATATTAAAAGGTATTAAAATTAATTATATATAAAGTCGATCTTTGACATTTACTATTATTAGAATATTTTTAAAAATTCTTTATAGAAATATATCTCTTATAAATAGTTTTTAGAAATATTACGTTTATGATGGGTGTGGCAAGACACCAACATATTTATAGTAATAGTACAATTTCCACAGAGTCAGTTTATATAAATGGAAATTTAGCTAGCAGCATTGCGAAAGAATTTAGACTTCAAAATAGACAAGAAAATGAAATATTTGCGCAATTGTGATCTATTGAATTAAGCTGGTCAAAGTTTAATGGGACAAATAAGCTATTTGTTTTTCAATTGATATCTGTAAATAGAATATTAATCAAAATTAGACATTTAATTTAACTTTAAAAAAACCTTATCGGTATTTCACACAAGGACAAATATTTATAATTTATTAACCGGCAGTGAACCGGCACTTTACATATTAAGTAATCTTAAGAATTCTGTATATAATGCAGAGAAGAGATAACGATAAATTATAATGCAGCCATAAAATTAGTGTTAAATAGCACTCCAATCTACCTACTTAATACAATCTATTGTATATTTAATAATTTATTGTAGAATTAAATATTGAAATATGAACAATGTACAATGAAATATTGTTTAAACTCTTTAAAAATGCCAAGAATATCCTTTTTTAAAAATAATTATAAGTACTCTTTAGTTACGAATAGCGTTATACTTGTCCGCAATAAAAGTGATCATACAATTAATTTTATGTTCAATATAGGACAAGTAGAATTTTATTTATACATAGCTAAAGATAGGTATATATTATAATCATAGCTTTGGATTTACTTTCATTTTTTTTTCAATTAAAGTTTGATGAATTTCATGTAATATTATTCAAACCTGTACTCTATTCGGAACGAGTAAGTCTATTTCGCTTAAAGGCTACATTTATCTCTGCTTATAACGGTACAATTATTTCTGCTTATAAGAGTACATTTTGTATAGAAATATTTAAATATTGAGCAATGTGAGTAATTGCGTTATTGAATTTTAATCCGCAGCAATATTTTATAAAGTTGGCATGCCTATTGCAATGCATTCACTCTAGATATTGAGCAAGTATGCTTTTTTGTTAAGTGTATAATAATAACCCATATATACAATATTCAAAGTTCCATTTAATTTAATAAATAGTTAATACATACAAATAGGCTGATCCGTAAAAATTACAACTTGTATTTTACATAAAAATTTACATTAAAACACACATTGCTCAAAGCCTTTTTTAACATGAAATTATCAATATTTGTCATCAATTTCAATTACGGATCTGAAGTTGCCAATCAAATTTTCAGAGCCTTTTCCAACCTCTGTTTTGTGTTTGTCTGGCTTGTTGTTTGTGAAGTGTGACGTTTTTGCAATCCAGAAATTCATTTGTCGATTGAGACACGTGGGAACGAGCCAATTTGTCCTGAATTATATGAACATTTTGCAAAAGAATTGGAGGAATTTGATTTGGAAAATAATTACCCATATTGTTCAGGAATCAAACATAACATTCTCGGTTGATTGATTCACCCTGAGGAAGAATTTTGTAATAAGTAACTCGCTGTTCACACATGCATGGTGTGAAAACATGTGGCTCCCTCCCACTTTGTGTAAAGCCACATTTTGCTATAGATTATCATTCTGAATGCGGTATACAATTCCAAAAGACTTATTTATTTTATTGTTCGAAATGGATCTTCATCATTCGTAACAACGTTTGCTTGTTTGAAGATCACTGTTTTATAAAAGTACATGACCATATGTAACAGAGTTGTTTGGCCCCGCTGTTCAATTTTTGTTGTGGATAATATGTTTTAATTAATTTTAATACATTTTCAGTAAAATATGACTTTTCATGTGTTACAATGCAAAATTAAAAATTAAAAAATACAGTCTTACGGAGCAACTTTTACAGTTTTATTATCGGAGTCGACTATAAAAATACTTTCTGAAATATAATAAATCTTTTTATATATAGCGGACGCATTTCAGATTTGTTTAAAACTTACAGCATCATTTCTTTAAATGGGAAATGAATATATTGGTAATATTTATCCATATGATCCAATTTGCGATCTTTTTTTGGTTTAAAATGTAACGTTCTGTATTTAAAAACTTTTACCACTGAATTTTATTGAAAATGTAAAGAAGAATTATTCTGAATTAATTTAGAAATACATTTTTATATAACTTTGATTTAAAAATATTGTTCAATTCTTTATCGTTGATGTGATTTTGATCTTTTAACTGGAACTGATATGTCTACTCACATTTCCGAAGTCTTTTGGAAAATCTATTAAATCTTTTTTCTTTCCAACTTAATTTACTCATTGTCTTTATTAAAACAATTTGATTTTCTTTTTTATCTACTATAAAAGCCGAAGTTTTAACCAATTTATTAATGTAATAATTGAATATAAGACTATATAATTAAAATTAAAATTATAATAATATTCTTTATTTTTTCATGATTTATAAACGGTTAAACCAATTTGTAACTCGAATTGATATATTTAAAGAATTAATTGATCATCACAATATTTAATTTGCTATAAGACACGTTTTAATGTAGGCGGCCAGGTCGACTTTAATGTTTTGAATGAAACAATTTTTGTAAATAAATTTAAAGGTGCAGAAGTGGTGGTAACATCTTGGGACAATAAGATACCTGAACAACACTGGGTCAAGAAGATTGTTATAGAGCTTTGGAGTGACACAGAAACAAGCTTTCAGAGTAATAGAGGAAGTGGATCAAATGTTTCTGAGAACATGTTCGGCCTATTTAAAGAATTCTTCCTGATGATCATCAACACCTGTTATCTGTTAAGGGCAGGTTTACTCCTTCAGATACTATCAGAAGTCAAAAAGGTAAACCGTGTGTTTTTTCGGAAACATTTATCGGTCGATTTGTGTTTCCGAAGTTGGAGATGGAGAGGTCAACAATACCCTTAACACAAATGACGAACTCAGACAAAACCTCGAAGAAGGTCTGCACATATCAAAATCAATAAAAATATCAATATTCTCAATCCTAAACACCCTGAAGCATATATCTCAAGCGAGTACCAAATCTCTGTAAATATTACTCAAATAAAAAATCTTTGTCATAAGGATCCATTGGAATATATAGGTGGCCACTCAAACCAAAAAAGCATTTATATAGAAAAAATTATCCAATATTTCTAAACCATGAAATATCTATCTTTAAGCGCAGTACATTACGTAAAACAAGATAATATTCAGGATCAATAACCGATAAAAAATACATAACAAACATGTAGTATCCATAGATATTGTATATTATATATAGAACTAGATTGGACATCTAAAATATTTCTATACTAAAGTATGTTGCATCG
>JAUZNC010052879.1:0-14932 GCA_034780395.1 Vannuccia rotundouncinata | reverse complement strand
TATATATTTAGATGAGTGTAGCCAAATAGAGGCAGTGTATCTGAGCTTGGACATCATGAGTGACTCAACTAACATCTAACAACTAACATAAAAAAATTAATTTGTAGAGGGACCTATATTCTATATATAAATGCACCCATAAAAAAATAGTTTGTAGAGGGCCCTATATTTTATATATAAAAGGGTTGTAGAGGGCCCTGTATTCCTTTTCTTTTTTAAAAAAATAACTGCTCTGCATGATACTCCTGACTTAATTAATCAATAAAAAGATATACATATGATTATGTAAATGTCTTTAAATTCATTTTAAGCTTTATAGCTAAAAATTTTGACTGCTTTGTGCCATTTTAGAAGCTCTGTGGTCTTTAGCCGAAACGTTTGTATGATCAAATTTACTCGTAAGTTGCTACCATTATTGTATGTCTTTACTGAAAACCATTTTAACTGGGTACTTTGTAAGAAAGGTTATTTAACATAGGTTATTTTTGAATTTGGGCTTTACTCGAAGCAATCATAGCTACAAACAGACAACCATATATTGCTAGTTTTGATCATAATATTTAAGGTTGGTCTAGACCATTTGTAAGTACTACATAAATAATGTATAAGTTGGTTTAAATTATTTTATATGTTTGGAAATTAATGTTAACTCTGTAAGCATAAAATACTATGACTATTATATATAATGATATTATATAATAAATTATTTGTAAAATTAATTTTTTACATATATATATCTTGGTATGTACCTTAAGATTTTCAATAAATAAATTTATGAAGCATATTTTTAATTTATGATCTAATTGTAGTTATAAGGTTTCACAAAGTCATATTGCTATAAAATATACATAGATTTTATATTACTTACATAAAACTTTTTTTAGAATAAAGACTAAAAATACATAAGATTAATTAATTAATGAGGTATGAATTCTATTTATTTTTATATTAAACATGCAGCACCATGACTTCTTTATATTGACTAAACAATGAAAAATGCAATATATAACTAGTAAATATATAAAATGAAAAATCAAAACAATTTAAAGTCGTGTTATAAATTTGATAATCTTACAAAGTGTTATAGTGAGTAATAATCAATAGAAATATAACATATTATTATAAAAAACATAAAAATTACACATGCTTTTCCATTTCGAGTTGAAGCCTACTTCTCTTGGTGTCTAGTCTTTCTCACTCGATTTTATACGAATTGAGCATGATAAGTCATTATTTTATATTTTATAAATAAATAAGTTTCCTATGTCATGTTTGGGTTCAAATTAAAGATAATGAAACATACTTTCCATATATATTGCTTAAATTTATATAATGGTATATTTTTATCTAAAAAATCATATCAAATATTGTTAGAAAAATGATATAAGGCATAACTAGCCCATTTGTATATTGATTTTATACAATGTAACTAAACTATAAACATTTATAGATTAAAATAGCAGAGAAAATCAGCTTTTCAAAAATACTAACCATGAATTTACTAATGTTGTTGAATGTATAATTAACTTTCAAAGTGTGCTAAATTACAAAAATTGCACATTTTTTAAAAAAATTCAAAATTTAAATATTTTCCGGCTATTCACGATGCACAAGACAAGTACGAGTGTTAATTCTTCATAACTCTACAAAGTAAGTAAGAAGGTTTTGAGAAAAGCGATTTAAGCATTATTGTATGAACATTTTATCTTTCATCATAAGAAGCTCAAAGTTTTTGAGTAAAGACCACCAGCTTATTGCCTTGTCATGTAGTTGCAGGATTTTGGGGCCCTTTATAAATAAATATGATTTCCTCCATAGACACTCTAAGATCATTCTCATGTCTATTAAACAAATTACTATAAGCTGTATTAACTTCTAAATTTTAACAATATCACATATAATTGCTCAACATGGGTCACAGAGTGGAAAGTAATTTTTTTATTTCATGACAAGAAAATATAAATTAGAAATATACTACTTAATTTAGTAATATGACTCATCTGAGATTTGAGCCTGTGACCTAAGAGACTTGCTTATTCCATATATGTCTAAATTTTTATGTTTTTGCATATTTCAATCAAAATGACTTAATACTCGTTTTTAAACCTATCATAGTCACATATATAATTTTTTTATTTATTTAAGTAAATTGGTGAACTAATATACTGATCAGAAAGAATAAATATCACAAATGAGAATCCAAAAAATAAGAAGAGCCCCTATACAGGGGAATCCAATTAATAAGAATAACCATTTTTGTTACAGAGATTCAAAATTTTTGTTTATATCTTGTAATGCATACTGTCAAATTTTATTAACATAGATCATATTCATGCGACAAAAGTACCATGCCTTTAGATAATGGTAAATTTAGCAATATCTAATTATATAATTTTTACATCTTGTAATTTGCTGACTTTTATTCTGTGAATGTTTTTGATATATATATTGATAATATGATTAATTTTCATTATTTAGTTTTGAAAAATTAATTGGAATCATGGAATTATACATTTTAGTGAAATTATACATGAACAAAAATATATATAGGAACTATTAGTGTGCTTTGAATGTTATTTCGCATGCTATTGCTGTGCAAATTGATTTCGAGCACTTTCTGATAGATTTGGGTCTCAGCAATTGAAAAATGGTGGGGTACAAATTTTCAGACCCCTGGAACCCATTTTTAGCAGCCACGGAAATTCCTTATCTAAGCTAGAAATACGTTTAATCACAAATAACTGCTTTATGATGCATTTTGGATGCATATAATATATTATCAATAGATAGAAACATGTATATAAAGTATCTAAATACATTAGATACTTGTATTTAGATGCTTATCTAAAAAAATTATCATGTAAAAAGATTATGTTTTTAGTGAATATCTCAGAAAGGAAGCATCTGAGACCCTATATCTGTATAACCATATAGGAAAATGACTAATCTATCAGATAGGGTATGTTAAAAGAAAAGAAAATGTTCAGAAATCACTCAATAGTCAAAAAGTGGTAATTTTGGACTAAATCAACACTTTTTGACCATTAAGGAATTTCAGAACATTTTCTATTCTTTTTACCTTCCCTACAATCTGATAGATTATAGTAATTTTTCTATCTGTGGGTATCAGATGATATAGTGTTTCAGATGCTTCCTTTTTGAGATATTCACTAAAAACATATTTTTTAGATAAATGTCTGTGTCATACATGGCATTTTTTTCAAAAATTAATGATGTATTTAGATACTTTATATACAAGTTCTATCTATTGGTAATATATTTTATGCATCCAAAATGTGTCACATTTCTTGCTTAGATAAGGAATTGGTTCCAGGGGTCTGAAATTTTGAACCCAACCCTTTTTCAATTACTGAATCCTAAATCTATCAGAAATATTACTAATATCTATTGCTAAAATCATCATTAGACAATCGCAATCGAGCAGATTAATATAGTGTTATTTGTCTGTTAAATTAAATATTTGGAAATAAAAAATCACACCTATTATTACTTTTTCAATAATTCTTATTTCAGTAGATGTATACAGTAGGTATGGTACATTAAACATATCTCAATATTCATTAAAAAATCAAACAAACTTAACATATTA
Source organism: Vannuccia rotundouncinata (assembly GCA_034780395.1). Taxonomy (NCBI): domain Eukaryota; kingdom Metazoa; phylum Platyhelminthes; order Proseriata; family Coelogynoporidae; genus Vannuccia; species Vannuccia rotundouncinata. The sequence continues at coordinate 11,322 of JAUZNC010052879.1, read as the reverse complement.
TATTTGTTAAAGGTTTATGATATTAAAAAACTTTGAATTTCAGATTCTGTCTAATTATGGCTGATGCAAAGTAAGACTTGATAATAAATGATTTGATTATTATTTAAAATATAATATATTACCCTGGCCTTTGTTTTTCAGTGTTGAATTGTCTAAAGGAGCTTTGAAAAAGCAACAAAAAGCTGCTGAAAAGGCCGCTAAGAAAGAGGCACACAAACTAAAAGATAAGGTATATTGTTTAGCTTTTATGTTTTTCATTACTTATATTAAGTTATTATCAGATATATTATAACTCAAATTGTTATATTGTATTAAGATAGTCATATGCATTCATTTCATAGTCAAGAAATGCATTCAAAATATTAATTTGTATCTCTTAAAAAATGGCTAAAATGGCTTTGAAATTATTTCTTTATATTTTTGTCTTAAGTTTGTTAAACTTTCCGAAGTTTCTATGAGATAAAAGTTATTTATGGGATTAACATTTTCTACTTTTTGCATTTTTATGAATCGTTTTAACTTTGGATTAGTTATAGTTTGTTTGCATTGAAATCTCTTTATTATATGCATCAGTACAAAGAACTTGAAGTTTGTAAGGAACCACTTTATTACTAGGGATTTGTACATGTTTCAGGGTGCAGAAGGTCCCTCCGCGAAAACTGATCAGGGAGATGTTAACCTCGAGGACTTTGCTAAAAACTGCTATGGCACTCTTGGTTTGAATAAATCGGAAAAGAAACTATCCAAGTCCTACACTCAGCTTAATCAACTGCAGCCCAGTCTTTCTGGCACACAAACATGGGTTAGAGGACGTCTGCACACGAGTCGAGCGAAGGGGAAAACCGCTTTCTTTGTGCTCCGTATGCAGCAGTATACGATCCAGTGTGTCCTGTCTGTGGGAGAAAAGGTTTCAAAGCAAATGGTCAAGTTTACAGCTGGGTAAGAATGTTTTTTTTATTTAAGACATTTTTTTATAGTTGATTTGTTATCAGGGAATTTGTTGGGTTATATATGGTGTTTGGTGTTTTTCAAAATGTGTTTATCTACATACAACCTGAAAACTATATCAGCATTATCAAGCTTTCAAAATAATTAATCGTCATTGCTTGAGAAAGAATTTTACCGGCTGTATTATTTTAAAATCCAGTATGATTGTCGTCTACGGGCCGAATGCTTGATATAATACTTTTTTTTTAATTCGTAATCAAAAATGAATATAATTAATTATTCTAAAACACCAAAATTAATACAAATGTATAAGACAATATTTTGCCTCACGAAAATATTAATTGTATTGTTATCTAATTACAATATATGTATAATCACATAAAATTTACCCAAACGCTCAGGATATCAAATCTCGTTCTTTTGTCTCTGAGTCTTTATAACTTTGCCCTCAACATGAACTAATTCTCAACAGTTTCTAGCGACCTAAATTGTTTTCTGATAATAACTTAATTTATATTAACGCTGACTACGAAAGAACAATTCAATTTTTAAATTAGAAATATATATATATATAATCTCTGAGAAAATTTACTTCATCAACCATAGATAATTATTAATTAATCTTCCCTTACGTTATTACGTAAAACATCACTAAACCTCACTAAACATAAATATGTAAACGTTGCAATCCTACAGAATTCATGGCTACATTTATTGAAATGACCTCATTTACATAGGATCAATCAAATTCCATCATTTGATATTTCCTAAAATATTTTAATTAGATTACACATACTTTATCTAACTAAAAATAATACTTTTGCAATGACTTAGATATCTAAAAAATAAAAATTGTTGAATAATAAATGTGGAAATGTGGTCATTTCAAAAAGGAACAGGGAATTATGTCATATCTCGTATTATTATTTATTTGATATATCTATGATTGAAATAGGTGGTTTTAAAAGTATGAATTTGAATAGTTGTCATGAGATAGTTTCGAGTTAAGAACGTTTCAGAAAAATATATTATGTGACAATGAAAGTGATGTATGTTTGATTCTGGTTGATTTTCAGAACAGTAGGTTAAGAGTTTTTGATTATAGGAGTCAAAAATCAATAATAATATAAAGGATGGTCCAAACAAATTTATATACATCGTTCGAAAGCCCTACAAAATTAGGCAGGTAATGAAAATTTCAGACCATTGATCAGCTCCGCTGTATGCTAGAGCTCTTTAAAAATGTATGGGTCAATTTGACCCCCCACCCACATCGAAAAGGGTAATCTCCACGGACTGTCTGATATGACGCCGTTTGGTGATGCTTCCCCCTTTAGTCTTTCTAGAGTTAATCAAAGATGATATATTATTACTGACATAACTATCAAAGATGCTTAACCTTCTTTACGGAAAATCAACCAGAATCAAACATACCTTTCATTGTCACATAATTGTTTTTATACATTCTTAACTCGAAACTATTTCATGACAATTATTGAAATTCATCTAATTAAATCAACTAACTTCTAAGTATACACATAACATTGTGTAAATTATTTTAAAATAAAATTATCGATCAAAAATTAAATTTTATTCTAGCTGCTATAGGAAGTTGTAGATTTTTATTTTACAAAGAATATTTTTTTGATACTTGATGGTGATTGTACGATATTTTTTAATTAGTACACATATTAGTGGTAATACAATCAATGTATTTTTCCTTCCAGCATCACAAAAGAATCCATTGTAGACGTGTTGGGTGAGATCCATCGCGTGGACACCAAGATTGAAAGTTGCTCTCAGAGCGAAGTTGAGCTTCATGTCAACGAGATCTGGGTCGTCAGTGCGGCTGCACCTAGACTTCCCCTGCAAATTGAGGATGCTATGCGACCTGAAGACGATGAAAATGTTCGTCTGATTCTTTATTTTTCTTAAATTTTACATTTGTATTTTCATTTCATTGTGTTGTATTGCCGGCACAAATTAAACAACAGTGTGAGACTATAATATCTATATCAGGGACACCCTTAATTAAGCTTCTAATAGACTTTAAGTACGTCCCTGATCTATATTTACACCCACTTTGCTGTAATTGTTAGGCTCTTTCTCGTGTGCACCAAGACACTCGATTGGACAATCGTGTACTAGACCTTCGAACACCCACCAACCAAGCAATCTACAGGTTGGAGGCCGGAGTTTGTCGGCTCTTCCGTGACTGTCTCACTGCTCAAGGCTTCGTAGAGATCCACACACCCAAGATCATATCAGCTGCCTCTGAGGGTGGTGCTAATGTTTTTGAGGTTAGCTACTTTAAGGGTAGTGCCTATTTAGCTCAGTCTCCGCAGCTCTACAAGCAGATGGCTATTGCGGCTGACTTTGATAAGGTGTTCACAGTGGGTGCTGTGTTTAGAGCCGAGGATTCCAATACCCATCGTCATCTCACGGAGTTCGTGGGCCTGGATCTCGAAATGTCTTTCCTGTCCCATTATCATGAAGTGGTTGATTCCATTGCCCAGTTGTTTGTGCACATGTTCAAGGGACTTCGCGATGAGTAAGTTGTATAATTGAGCAACATTTTAATGTGTTATCATTTTCCAAAACAATTCATATGTTAGTCCCTTAAAGCAGTTTCTGGTATTATTTTTATTTCAAAACGGTTTCATTAAAATTAAATGTTTTATTTCAGGTTTCAAGAAGAAATTAGTACTGTGAACAAACAGTACAAAGCAGAGCCATTCAAATTCCTGGAACCCACGTATGTAACAAATATAAAGTTGTATTTGAAAAACTATTCATACTAAATCGATCTTAATCTCTCAAGGCTGCATCTGGAATTCAAGGAAGGGGTTCAGATGCTTCGGGAAGCTGGTGTTGAGCTTGACGATTACGACGATCTGAGCACTCCGGCTGAGAAGATGCTGGGTCGTCTTGTTCGGGAGAAGTATGATACCGACTTCTACATTATGGACAAGTTTCCACTGGCTGTTCGACCTTTCTACACTATGCCTGACCCCGATAATGAGGTAAATATTTGGTATGGTAGGAAATTTCTTTACAAAATAATTATTCCAATCCATATTTAATAATTTGGTTTACTTTTTCACCGGATAGGCAATACTTTCCGTCAATGAATCAATAAGACGATGTTGCGTATTTTCATACATTTATGTCGTAATGAATGTTTACATCTGTGATGACTCATTTATAAGTTCAATATCTAAGATGTCCCTAATTTTATCGATTAATGCATGTTATTTCCAAATTTTAATTTTTAACTTATTATAACTGTGTTTTCAATAATGTGTAAAGAATTTTTGTGAAACCACGCAATACAATCTATAATTTATTCATAGATTAAGCAATAAATTACGTTTGAATTATACATATTTGGTTGCATATTTGAAGTAACATTAAGTAGTGTAACGAAATTATGGTATTTCTACTGTATATCTAATTATATTCATATCCATTAGAAATATTCCAACTCATACGATTTTTTCATGCGAGGAGAAGAAATCATGTCTGGAGCTCAACGAATTCACGATCCTGAATATCTGACAGAGAGGGCCAAACTGCACAATATCGGTATTTTTGTTATTAAGCCGTTATTTTAATTATTATTTTGAAAATCATACACAAATTGTTGTTATCTTGGTTTCTAGACATAGAGCAAATCAAGTCGTATATCGATTCCTTTCGCTATGGTTGTCCACCACACGCCGGTGGTGGAATTGGTAAGATAGCATTACCCTTTCAGTTATACTTAAAATTATTGGACAATATTTAAAATATGGTATCACAGCGATCTCTTTTTTGTAACATATTCCAATTTTATTGTGTTAGAAGTTGACCTTTATAACATATACGTTTGATTATTTTATAATGGTCAATTTAATTGGAACGATTAAAACGTTGTCCAATAATCGGAATAGTCCAAAATTTCGATTATAACAATTCTTTTATCATTTGAGCTAATACACTTTTGACATTTGATAACAATATTTTGTTTTTAGGTTTTTCCATTCAAATTTTTAGTCCAATCTGAAATAGTTCATTCAAATGTGACAGTTTTCAATGAACGTATTAATCAATGTCAAATTTGGAATACCTTACATTTTTAATTCAATCACTCTCATTGAAAATTGTCACATTTGAATCAGAATCGCCTATTTCAGATTTGTATGCTAATTTATTCACATTTGAATGGAAAATCTTACATACTAGTACGTTTCCATGATATCCTATTTGAATTTATATTCTTGAACATATACTATAGCTGTAATGTTCTTCGTTCGCAAGTTTTTTGTCATAAAATGGAATATAAATTATACTTTCAAGATAATATATATAATGGTATAAAATTTTTATTTCCAATATTCTATATTATTATTATTCATATTGATATTGAAAAATTAATATTGCGTATCAAAGGGTGGGGGGTAAGTAAGTTACCTCTTTACTCTATGATTACAATATTCAAAAGTAAACAGGGTGTAGACTTCTTGTTGATAGTTAAGTTATGCAACAGTTATGAAACAAAATTTTATTTGGTGACAAATTTATAGCTGCACTCTACGTTTAAAAGATTTCAAAATTATTTTTAAATGGTAGCCGATAGGATAGTAGTCCATATGCACAATAGTAAGGAATGTGTATGTCCAAATCAACTCATTATTTAGAGCTCGTTTCTGATTAAATTGGGAAATTTTCGATTTTGATTAGTTAATTTATCATATAATATAATCGAAAATTTTGCTACTGATATTAATTTTAAACATTTAGAATTCTCGGATACCTTATAAAATTATATATATATTTTATCCGAGTAAAACAAGTGTTACATTAGTATATTTTGTTTATTTAGGAATGGAACGAGTGACAATGCTGTATTTGGGACTGGACAATATCCGTAAATCGTCCATGTTCCCTCGGGATCCCAAACGTATTACACCCTAGACAGCAAAGTATCTAGACAGGTATCTGATCACCACCCGCGCCTTGGCTAAGTCTGTTTTATTGATGAATATTCTGCTTTTGGCGCTATTTGTTGCACTATATTGATTGATTTTTTTTATTTAATAAATTGATCTTTGTATTTTAATGTTCTGCTTTATATTCTAATTTCTTTTTAAACTTACTTCCATGTAATAATGGCCAAGTTGAAATTGACCCAAAAAGTAAAATAATAAAATGTTAATATCCAAAATTGTTTTATGCTTCCCATAGAAAGAATTCAAAAGTCGAATTGGACGATATTCCGATTCCGAGTTAGAATTCTCAAAGATCAAGATCTATCATATTCTTTTTATTTCAATTTGTAGCCTTCACATAAAATGAATAAAATAATATTTTTACATCTCATAAAATAGTCATATGTAAATAATTACTTTAGTAGTCGTAACCATGTTAATCCAACTTTACAGAACAAAGTTCGCGTCACGTATGTGAAATTAAAGACTTGAAAAGGTGCCTATCTTAAGTATGTAAAAAAATATTATTGGCCTTTTTCAAGGTGGCGATGTCTATAGAGAGAGCTAAAAAGAATATTACATTACTTAGGTTTATAATTAAATTATAATTAAAAAATTACCATGTTTCGTGAGTGCCCTTCTGAACAAGTTTATTCGTGCAAAATTTCATTAACATAGAAGCACATACTGTCACATTGAAGAACTTCTTCTGAAATCAATTCAGGGAAACAATTATGACTGAAATACAATTTGTGACCAATTTTTATGGGAATGATCTGGATGCTGGATGTACGTGTTCAATTGAAAATGTTGATGGCCAATTGTGATTACGCACTAGTATCACTAACATTCATCAATTTTTTATCCATTTCAGACACTTTTCTCCAGCCATAAGGGCACATTTTTCTTAGATTGTTATTCTTCTTAAACTGTTGTTACAGTTCTCCCAGCCACCAATGCCATTAGTGAACGTTCGTTTAGTGCTCTCCGACGAGTAAAATCGTACCTGCAATCAACCATGTTTCAAAGCCGACTAAACCATGTCATGGTCCTGAACATTCACAATAATAAAACCGACAAACTTGATTTAGTAAAAGTCGCCAACCAGTTCATTGAAAACAATAAATACTGCAAAGATTTATTTGGGAAGTTTTAAATCTAAGCTAACTATTTATTTTTATTGTGTAAATATATGTTGACTGTTTGAATTTATTTCTATTATTGTGTAAAAAATATAAAAAACCTAGTGGTTTTCGGAAGACTGTAACTCTGTAATTATTGTAGTAATATAATTTAATTATAACATATGTATTCTGAAACAAATTGTAAATTCAGCCTCACGATATTTATGTTTTGTAAATTCTATTGAATTAAATTCTACAAGTCGACTACATTCTATATATAAAATATTTTTATCAATATATTATTTAGAATTTAGTTAGATATTCTGATTACAGTTTACATGTAACAATTTTTATTCCAAATAAAGTCAATATTACTACCTAATTAAGAAATGAATAGATTATATCGTATTGGAAGAAGATGTAGAGAGATTACATAATAACTGTCGGGGTGTTCTGCAGTGAGCATATTGCGTTCATGCATTTAATTATAAATTGTTCAACTGTATATGTAAAGTATGCTCCGGTAGCGTCGTGATTTTCATTTCAAAGGTTCACCGAATACATAACCAAATACATAATGCATATCGCGAGAAACGGTAATTCCGAGTGAAATCGTATAAAAAATAATTCTCTATCTTCAAAAGCACGGGAAGGGATAAGATTATAAGCGCCCATCACACACAAAATGTGATATTTTATATATATTCATAGACACTTTTCACCAACGTCTATAATATATTGACCAATCATTATATATCCTCCGTAAACTTATATTCTCCGTAAGAGTATGGCCATATATGCTCTCTAATCCCTCGTTAGTTCACACATAATTCCGCTCGTAAAATTATCGAACGGTTTTAGCGAATAGTTAAACCCTTCGTAAAAAACGCGTGGGAGATTTAACGATTATAGTCATTAGAAAATATATCTATAATATATTTATTGTATATAACTTCATTTTTGAAAAGCGACTCTAGGGGGTAGGAGGTGAAGTAACTATTTGTTACTTAATTACACAATACCTATTTTAAATATAGACCCATTTTTTTACGCTTAATTACTGAGACAGCTGTCTGCACCCCTGTGCAAAATCTTGGATCCACCAAGCTGTTTTCATATAAAAATGTACTATATTGAATATTTAATGGATTTATTAATAATATACTCATATAATATATATATAATAATGTTGCAAACGTGAACTAGGGGAGGGACGACGGGAGTGCAAAAAGCCTCTGAAAATTGTGACGTCAGTTCAGAACAGCCTCTGAAAATTGGGACGTTAGTTCAGAACAGCCTCTGAAAATTGTGACGTCAGTTCAGAACAGACTCTATAACATTATATTTATGATGTCAAAAATAGAACAAAAATTGTGACGTCAGTTCAGAACAGCCTCTATATATAACATTACATTAATGATGTCAAAAATAGAACAAATTTTACATGATTACAATACATGTTACTATACCTACAAATAATTAGTTTAACCCTTTGCACTATATTAATTGAAAAAAACTTAAAATTTATATTCAATCTGTAGTTTACTATAATTCAATTGGGTATTGAACTTCAAATCATGCACAAAAATAAGGAAAATGCTACGTACATTTTAAGTATTACTCCCTCTACTCTCACGTCACGTTTGTCACATTTTCACAAAATCACCCTCCCCTTTAAAGTATAACGTCATTTCAGAATAGCCCCTTATGTAATGTTTATTTTTTTATGATGAGACCAATGACACTCATAAATACTTTTATTTTAACGTCCACCTATTTTAATTTTTCGTTTTGAATATCATTTATTAATTAATAACCATTGGCTTTTTTTGCACAGACATCTCATATTAAGATTTTAAACATAATAAGATTTTTTGCCTAACACACTGGATAAGAATTTTAAATGCATAAATTTTAGATTGCAGTTTTGTAGTTTAGTCACTTGTTTTAGTAGTTTAAAAATTAGTACCTATTTAAATATTATCTTGCCGTTAATTTGAAATTATTAATTTGAAATTTTTTCACAATTGTTCCATTTATCGTAATATTATTCTTTGTTAAGACAGTAAGTTTTGGTTTATTTCTGAAATTAAACTTCGAAAAACGTAATTTTAACTGTAAAATCTTTACATAATCATTCTTCAGGGTTAGCACATTGACATTTAGCTGGGAGGGGAGGTGATACTAAAAAAGGACACTTAAACCCAGGAACGTTTGTTTTACGTATATTTTAACTAATTTATTTAAAAAAAATATTCATAAATCATGTAAATTCTGTTTATATAAGTAAAAAAGGATTATTAATACAACATAATAAAGTAAACATGGACCAAAAATCTTTTCTTTAAATACATGCCTGCATGTACATGTACACGTTTTCTACTTCTGCAGTAACTAATTAAAAAAAAAGATATAGCACAGAACTCCAAGTGGAGAATCAAAGTAGATAACGCCATAATCAAAATTATAAATTACTAAAATCACATATTTTAATTTGGCTTTGGAAAAGTCTTTAGTGAATTCGTTTTTTTGCTTTTGCGAGATCAGCCTCTATTTTTTTCCTGAAACATCTCTCCCTATCATACTTAGTCTGCAAATTTCTGACCTCATTTACTATTTCCTTTTTGGATCGAAGGAGTACATATATCAAATATGTGGGGTCGTCATTTGTTACATGTTGCAAAATAAAAATAGGCAAAAATCTTTTCAACAAACCCATTTTATCAGCACTTTGGTGAAGCTCTGTATTCAAGTGTAATGCTAGAATTTTGGAAGGCTTCTTTAGGCAGTGACTATGACTAAATAAAAAAGATTTAATGGTTTTATTTAAATCATTTAAAGAAAATAAATTTTTATATTGACTATTAGTCACAAAGAATTTCTGTTACAAGTATCCTATCTAGGCCCTCAAAGATGAGATGCATTAAATCAACAGTGGACTGACTAAGCATGTCAAAACATGGGACATCTAATAAACTTAAGCAACAATTTAGAGCCATTTAAATTGAATTTTGGTTTTTGCAGTCAATTTGATGATTGGAAGCAGATCTTAAATGTAATTTTTGATGTTTATGGCAATCTTGCACATCATTAATGGTTGCATAACAAAAACGACACATTCTATATGAACTGCCAAAACCTTCCTTAAATCCACAAAAGCAAGAGATTGCTGGGTGTCCCCAATACATAATGCCAGGTGAACTTGTACCTTCAAGTCATTTATCTCTTGTTTGTTATGCAGTTCAATCAACTTGTTAGTAATTTTAGAAAAAAAACTTTCAATACCTACCATAAGTAAGAAATTTTTGTATTTACAAATGCCTAGAAGGAAGATTAAACTTAATTTAGATGAATATTGAGAAGGAATATTTGTAAGTGTGTAATAAAACATGGACAGCTTGTGTTTTTTGTTGTTTGAACCGAGGGGGTTAATGATTTCGAGGTCATCATAGTAAAGAATCAGTTTTAAATTAAGAAAATCAGTACTGTTACTATGAGACAAACACGGATTTTCCAAACAAACACTGCCATTTAGAAAATTTCGCAAGATATTGTCTGTTGATTTTACATTAATCACTAACAAGTGTAGACTTGAATTTATCTATATTTAAGATTGTGCTAATTGTTTCAATTATTGGAAAGAAAGAAAACTTGTCTGGACTTCCCTCTGCATGTGTACACATTTGATGTTCTTTCAGACTTTTGTATTTGGTGAGGTACTTCTTTATGGAGTAGGCATTTCCAAGAGATTTAACTTCATGCATAATATCCCCTGGGTTGCTTTGACATTTTTCAGTATCTCATTGGGATGTGGTACATCATGTTAAATAAGAGACTGAAAAAATATTTACAATAGCATTTTACTCTACTTGCTTATACTTTGACAACATCTGAGGTAGTAGAGGGTGTAAAAGTTACCCACATATAATACTCTTAATATATGCAACTAAAATTAATAAAATTAAATATAACAAAATAATATTAATAAAAAAAGAAAAATATCACACAATTTACATATTATAAAATGTAGCATTATATTTCAATTTCATATTTTTATATTTATTTATCCATTTATAATATGACTTACACATTGACAAAATATCTTAATGTGCTCTTTAAAAATACTGGTTCATTATGTTGGAAAAGGTTTACAGCATATAATCATATAATGTGATAATATAGCAATATTAAGGTTTTGTGTTGAAAATTTGTTAGTAATAAATGTTAGTAATGATTGTTAGTAATACAGTGGTTACTATATTTAAATGTTAAATGCATTA
>JAUZNC010052878.1:5106-53767 GCA_034780395.1 Vannuccia rotundouncinata | reverse complement strand
GCGAAAATAGCAAATTTAACAATCAACTGTACTGTAATTTTAATTTTTCCCATAATTTTGTAACTATATAAATGTACTAATGCTTTAATGTCATTTGACTAAATAAACCCTTCTTCTTCTTTCTTCTTCTTCTCATATGATATCTTTTTTATTATTTATATATATATAATTTTAAAATTAAATAACAATTGAAAAAAATGTTAATTTAGCCAAATGTCAGAAAGTGTCGAATAAGGTGTTGGAAAATATAACTTACATTCTGCCTTTTTCATACTTAATTGCACAAGCAAGGTCATACGTTAATTTCTTAAATTATATAAAAATATATATTATTGTGTCAACTCACTCGCACAAAATTGCTGAATATTTTTCCATTGTAGAAAATTCCCGTAAAAGTAATTTCCTTTAAAAACGACACTTTTAGTTCACCTAACAATGATTCTTGACTGTTTGCAAAAGTTGATGCATCATCATCAAAGGCTCTTTCTGGAGATCGATATTTAGACCCTTCGGATATTTTGGGTTTCTCTAAATACAAATGTTTCAGATATTTCCTAGAAAAGTATCTTGATACTTCGAAAATTCGAAAAACTGAAAGGAGTCGGACGATAAAGCAATATATGTATTGATTGAAGTATCACAGAGGACATAATATGTAATCTGTGATCAGACTTACCATCATTATCTGGTATGTGGGGATACTTTTTATCTAACAATATGTCCACATTAAATTTCTGCATATATGGAAAATATTTTTTTATCAATAAATACACTGAAGCAAAAACGTAAACACCTTTTAAATATATTTCAATGTAACTATTTTAAACTAATTGCATTTTCCTTTTACGAAAAGTTTTTTTTTTAATGCTAAATTAAATTTTAATATAAGACGTCTAGTGATAGATTATACCTTATATTATTGTTCGTATGAATAATATTGTCTATTTAGCTAGTTAGTGCAGTATTTGAACAGAATAAAGCATAATCACGAAAGAAAGAAATTATATAGATATCGATGGTAAATATGTATGTACAACAAAGGAGGTAAAATCAAGTGAGAACAGATTACTACTATATATACTACGAATACTGAAATTTAAAAAAACTTAACTGAGGCTAATACATATGTGAAAATTAATAAAAGCTGTTTTAACCAGACGCCTGATTTTAATGTCATTAGATTGGTGAATAATCGAGGACGTATCAAAATTAATAGAATGGCTGGTAATCATACAATAATCTCCATTCATGGTTTTTTTCTATTTTAATATATCTAATTTCATTAATAATAATATAAACGGATCTGTTCTCAACCGATTCTTACTCCTTTTTATACATAATTGTTGACCAACCATTTCTGCACAATTTCTTTTCCCTTGATTACGTGAATAGCTGCTGATCACGAAAGCTCAGGTGTCAATAGTATGGGATAGTAACTTCTAACTCATGACTCATCACCCCCATCCACCTTCCTCAGCCAAAATAAATCACCAAGTTTATCACCAAAAACCCACTTTTATGTATAAAGCGCACTGTTTTTAATAAAAAGCCTCCTCGACCACTATATAGAGGGGAATCAAGATTGTTTCTTATTTTTTTAGTGAAAACTTCAATTCAAATTTTTATATGGGCTGTGGAAAAGAAGGGGATCAACAAAAATTTTGTTTTCTTATTTTTGAGTTAGAAGTCGAATTTAATTTATTCTTGGTTGGGGAGAAGGGTCAAAATTGGTTTTACTTATTTTTTGAGTTATAGATCTCAAATTCTTTTTTTTGTTGGGGAAGGTGGGGTGCGGAGGGGTAATGAGTCAAGAGTCATGAGTTAGAAGTCACTATCCCATTCTATTAGTGTCTATTGTATTTTATCAAAAAATATTTTAATTAATCAAGTGGTTTTGTCTCATAGTTAGTAAAGTTTAAAAAATTGTATTGTTAATACAGTTCAAGCCATAAGTCATTGAATTGATATTGATATTGGTAATATAGTAAATATAGTGAATGTTATATAGTTTTATAGTTATTATATTTTTTGTTTATTAAGTTCTAATTGTTTAAATAGTTAATAATCAATATAGTTAATAGTTAATATATCATATAGTTTACATTATACGTCTATGTTTTCTGGTTTTAAAATAAACAAAATGATAATATTGATAATAAAGTTACTGCTTATAGGATCGCTGTCGTTGTATTGTCCTTTTACTGTAAATTGTATGTGAAAACATTTAATTAAAGTTTATAAAGTATGAAGTAATAGGTTTACTAACTTTTTTAAAAATAAAAAAGTAAAAGTACTTTATTTTAATTATACAATTATTTCATATTTACTTTATTGTATTCAAATATTTATATTTTAAATTTTATTTATAAATTTAATTAACCAAATTTGATGCATTTTGTTCTAATGATAAACATATTAATCAAAAATTAATAATAATGACAATAAAAATGTTTACTTATTGTTGAAGGAGAATATTTTGTCGCTAACCAAAAATGCAATCTAGTTGATTTATTCTATATTACATTTTTAGTTTGAGACGTATTCTCCTTTAACTATAAAGGAACAGAAGATAAAAAAGCTACCTAAGTTATTAAACACAGACATCCTAGTATAAAATATAATTATTTAACAAGAAATAACAATTTTTAATGTTGCTATAATTTATTGTCATGTCCTGACAAAACATATTTTATCACCGGCTAACAAAACTATAGACATATATAGACCCATAGAAAAAAAAGTAGTTGTTAGGGTAAGCTACTTAAGAGCTTGCATATAAAAAACCGTACAAAGTAGCGAATGTATTATCTAACTATCCACTATCTAGAATGGCCAGATAGAAGGTTAGTTAGAGAAAAGTAGTGAAGTTGCGCACATAGAAAATTTAAGTAGGGTAGCTGTACTTTTATTAGTCACATAGAAAATAAGTAATGGGTGTCAAGTAGTGAAAAGGTAGCGAAAACCTACTTTTTCATCTATTGCATAGTAACTTAGTGATTCACGTAAACTATTATCTACCTATAATCATATGTAATTATGATAATATATGATTTGACTTTAGCTCAATATGTGGCGAATCGTAGCTGACCTTAATTTTGTAGAAAATCAACGTACATTTAAAAACAGAAGGAATCCTTTTGATGACTAGTAAAAATGGATTTTTTGAGCGATATCATTTTTCGAAGTATGTAGCTAGAAATTTGACAGAAATGCTGCATACTACACTATTAAGAAATACAAAACAGTATTAAGATTTTTCTATACCCATTGATAAATAGTATGATAGTATGCCAAAAATACATATATGCTCTCAATTTAAGTAATAAAACAATGTTTATTAGAAACTCATGTCATTACTATAATTTTAAATGGATTAGAAATCATCGTAAAAACAGTTTAGAATACAGGTAAAATAATTATAAATTCTGCAAGTACTTCTGACCTCATATCTTCCTGAGAAATTTAAGATTGACAACTCTTTATTGTCGATTACTGATTTTGAATTTGGCTGTTCATATTGCACTCCATAATTGAAATTTTCCTCTTTTAGTATAAAACGCCTCTTCTTTCTCCAAAGAAATCATTTGGGAGTAGTAGTCAGTTGTGGAGATTTTCTTTTTGGATAATTTGATATGCGGTCGAGAAGAAATTTCAAGATTCGGCTATCAGGATTCATGATTCATGATTCATATTCAAGATTCATGTTATTCAGCCGAGTCAATAGAACCATTAATTCCATTAATTAAGTATGAAATTAGTGTAACTTCAGAAATAATATTTACAATATATGCATATTTTAAAAATTTCAGATCCAAATCATCCAAATGAATTTCAAGTCTGCAGCATTAATATATTATGCTCAAGGAGGTTATTTGTGCGTTATAGGAGTTTTGCATGGAATTTCACCTGCACCGGCAAGCAATTGCATTCATGATGTGTCATCTGCAATATGCGAGGAAGTCAATGAATTTATCGAGTGTCCTGGTGGTGAAGAAAATAGTTTTGAAAAACAAAATTATTTTAATCACCTACACGAATGGTTTTCCTTGTATAGTGGTTCTGTAGATGGAACTCATATTCCAATTATCGCTCCGGAAGGACTTGATGAAAGAGTTTATGTAAATAGAAAAGGCAAATAATAAGCAACTCATACTCAAAATATATCATATTAACTGCCGATATCCAGGATGAGCACACGATTCACTTATTTTAAAAAATTTTCCGGTGTGGGAATAATTTGAAAACAGACATTTACAAAATACTTTTCTACTTGGAGATAGTGGCAAATAACCTTTTGACAAATTGGTTGCTAACACCAGTGAATAATTCGTTCACACCATGAGAAAACGCTACAATGCTTATGCATAAAAAAAGCCCGTTGCTCAGTTGAATGGACAATTGGAGTTCTTAAAATGCGTTTTAGGTGTTTGACATAAACCTATGTAGGGGGGGGGGGTCAAAGTGACGGGATATTTACCATACATGCCAAAAGCAATTTTATGGCAGAAATCATTTATTGAGAAAGTAAATAAACTTTTGGCTCGAAATGGCAAGATTTTTTTAGTTAATATACCATAAAACGTGAAAAACAAAATGGCCGCCATGTGTACTAAAAATTGGCTATAGATTGAAAAGTAAGCACTTTTACACCTAATATAATGTATTAAAAACAGAAATAAATATGTACCTAAAGTGTCGGGAAAATTTAAATTCGAGGCCATTAGAGGTCAAGGTGGGTCACAATGGGTCATCGAGGTCATTAATACATATAAATGTACACATACTAGACAAGAATAGGCATGCATTATTTTCAACAAAAACTAAATATTTTTTATAATTATGCAACTTACATAATATAATGACAGTGCAATTAATAGTACACAATGTAGTTTGATTGTCTTAGTGCTGGTGACATCCTGTTGTGCAGGCAGGATTATTCCTTTGCTGAATTTGAAAGAGTAGGTTTTGTTATGCGCTGTGGCTCCCATTCTTTTCCCTCTTTCTTCTTCCTCCATCTAAACTCGGCTGGGGACACCTCGGACAGAATTGGTTAATCCAAATACTAGCCTGGAAGATTGAGCGCTTGGTGTGCTGCAGAAGGGCATCTTTTGTGGGATGAATCTGGGACATATCTCTCTTTCCTTTACAAATGCTTTCTTCCTAAAGATGTTTATTTCATGTTTTTCATCTTCACTAGTAGAGGAATAAACATTGATAAAAAAAAGTTCTATTGCTTGGAAAAGTTCAGAATCTTTCTGCACAGTCTTGAAATATTCCACTCCTCGTAACACATCAGTAAACCAAAAATTATTTTTAAGGCTGTTTGCAAAAGATAGTTTTCCTTTTCCTCTGAAGGAAGATGTCACATCGCAGCCTGTGAGTGCTTAAAAGATAGGGATAGCTTTCGCCATTGGTCCTAGAGTATTGCAAAGCTTGTATATATTAATCCAAGTAACTCTTCCACTTGCAGTGAACTCAATCCATATCCCAACACTATCAATCCGACTGTACTGACCACAAAAAATTACGACAACATCTGTATCTCCAGTTCTGATTTTTACTGAAGTTGTCCCCTGTTCAATTGCCTTCATGAGGTGTACCATTATCCGACTGTCTGCTTCTTCATGATTACACTGCTCCTTCGTGTCAACAGTTGATCCATCATGAATAACTGAGGAGGAAGAGGTAATGAAAAGATCTCTGGATGTTGGTATTAGAAGCTTGGATCTAGCTGTGGCTAAAAGATGGTTCAATTCTTCCTTGTTTTTTGAGTCTTTTAAGAACCCCAGAAAGTTAGATGGAACTCTAACCAGTTCTGTCACTCGTTGTCTCAGCCTTGTTCTTCTCTTGTCTCTTGTCGCTCCTTTTATATTCTCCTCAAAGTAGCGATCAAAGACCACAACCAAGTGCATGCAGTTTTTCCATTGGGATTGGAAAAAGGAGCAGACTTTATCTGCATAATCCTTGAATGTGGAATTGGTTGTTGGGCGAATCTGATAAGGAATGGAGCCACCGTCTATGATAACAGTGTCAAAAAGAACGACCTTGTATTAGAAGAAGCATAAAGACTTTCCACAAGCATCCAACGAAGGATATCCGACTTACTTGTAGTGACAGTAAAAGCTGCTGGAATTTCCTCTAACTCTGAATCAAATATTACTTACAGATCCTCCTGTCGGCTTGTGAACGAAACAGTCGAGGCACCGAGAAGTGCTGCATGACCCTTGAACAGTTGAGCTTTGTGTTCTGCTGCATTTCTTTTTCTTGTTTTTACTTGGTAGAATTTATACTTCAAATTTGTTACAGCTTCGTTCATATCACCAAATTCTCGGATGATTTTGGTGTAATCTTGACATTATTTCTATGCGGAATCTTCAAACACATAATGAGCAGCAGTTTCACTTTGATACACTTTCCCATCTTTTAAACGTTCTTTAAATAGATTATTTGGTCTCAATACTATCAACAGATCTTTAAGGAAGATTTCAAATCGCAATTGTGAGGCCAGATTCTTATCATGATGAAAGACATCTGAATCTGAAATTTAAAATCCAATAGTATGTTCAAAGTGTTTGATTAGATGCGCCACTGTTGGTGCAATCAAGGTTAATCTTTCCATTGCTGCTGGCTTTTCTGAAATACCAATCACTCCACCTGCTCCTTTTTGTTCCTTGTTTCCTTGTTCTAAAGCTTCGTCAGTTGGTAGAGCTGAAAAACGTCTCTTAGTCTTGCTGATACACTACAGTCCTGCATCAAATTGTGAGCGAACTGTCGGTGGAAGACATTCCATGTCCCTGATATGTATTGGGATTTCTCTAGCATAATTGAAATGATCCGTTCCAAAAAGAAGAGGAAAAATGGTCTTCATTGCTTGGACATTCAATTGATGGTTTGCTTGGCGATAAGAACGTAGGAAAATTAGTAGGATTGTTTCGTACTTCTTAATGATATTCCGAAACATAAATGTTAGGGAAGTTTTTTTCTTTTTGCTGTCCAATCTTCCAGTGTCAAATCAGATCCAGATTCGTCATAGGCCTCCTGGTGCAGAATATGGAGCGCAACAACTGTAATTTTATGTGCTTCGGTTGTTCGTGTCACATGACTCGCTGTGAGATTTGATTCCGCTCTACCCTCAGTTGTAATACCAGCTTGTTTTAGAGATTCCACCAAGCCAGATCCTGTCAACACCTTTCCAAACCCACCTTCAACAGATTTGATGATATGAAATTCTCCAAGCATGACAACAAATTTGTCTTCCCCCAAGGCTTCTGGGAATGTTGTCTGCAACTTACGAGCCACTATACAGATTGCCTGATCAAAAAATTGTACAGGAATCTGTGCAGGGTTGGCATGTTGAACTGCTTTCTGGAAAACAGTCATGGCATGCTTGACCATTCCTGGGTTGGGATTTATTAACTAACATAGACATCTTATTTTACCACTGCCAATGTAGATGCATATATACATTGTGAGGTTACTATGATACTATTAATAGCTATGTTATTTTTTGAACAGTTTTTTTCTCTTTGTTAAAAAACATGCCTATTTTTGTCTAATATGTGTACATTTGTATATATTAATGACCTTGATTACCCATTGTGACCCACCTTCACCTCTAATGACCTTGAATTTATATTTTTACGACACATATTTATATCTGTTTGTAATACATTATTAGGTGTAAAGGTGCTTACTTTTCAATCTATAGCCAATTTTTAGTACAAATGGCGGCCATTTTGTTTTTCACAATTTATGATATATTAACTAAAAAAATCTTGCCCTTTCGAGTCAAAAAGTTTATTCCCCTTCACAATAAATGATTTCTGCAATAAAATTGCTTTTGGCACGTATGGTAAATATCCTGCATATTTTACCAAGGAGGTTCCCCCACTAATGATGTTTCGACCTGAACGATGATCGAAAATAATTGTCGCTGTCATGAGTTGCCTGTATAACTTTGCCCTTGAAAACAATATGGAAATTGAGGGAAATGAGCCTTTTGAAGAAAATTATCCTCTATACAATCCCAATTTGAAAAAAAAATTGGTAGCTATAAACGCATGTAATAATCTTATTCGGAGATTGTTCAATTATTAATTGATGGCTGATACAGGTTTTATCAGCCATCAACGTCAAATTTCCGAGTAATAGCGGCGATTGCATTTCAAAAGCGGCTTAAGCGACACAGTGCGGTGCAGTTAAATCAATAATAGACACATGTAATACAACAATACCAATTCAGAGATCCCGTTTCAAAAGCGGCAAAAATCAGTTCATATTGTGATTTTTTCCATTTTAAAAGAGACAAGGAATTATTAATTAAGGCGTTTACATTTCAAACATAAAATGTAAACTTTTGCTCACTAACTCTACATTTTTCTTAACTTATTAAATATATATTTTAAATGCAATCTAATTTAAGTAATCTAATCTAAGGCAAGTAATTTGGGTATTTGAAACAGATATACTGGAGATGATGTTTTTTATTAAGAAACAAATAAAAAAACTGAAAAGGAACATAAGTTTTAAAAAAATTTAAATACACGAATTCACGCATGCTCCTGAATAATGTCCTTTTGCTGAATGCAACGTGGGAAGTATGTAGTGGTTTTAGCGGGAGTTAGAACATCAATGTTCTGTTCTCCTAGCTGTGTCAGTGTGGCCAGAAGTTCTTGGTATGGCAGCTCCAACATCAACGGTCGAACTTCAGCTAATTGTGCTTTGAAGGATGCCTTCCACGTCGAAAAAGCAATTTCTGCAATATTCAGGAAGGGGCTGTATGCCGGGAGAGATCTAATTTCATGGTTTTGCCTATGTTTGATTCTTGTACACGACGATGACAAGTTGCATTATCGAAAATGAAAGTCAGACCGACATCTCCAGCTACTTGAGAGGCACGCTCCATAAAATTGTTAAACCGGACATGATTGGTTCCTCCTTCGTAAACGTCGTGATGCAGTAAACCCCTCATATTAGAAATAGCAATTATGAGAGAAAATTTTGGCCCCTTGCTTTCTTTAACAATTCGAACCGCTCGTTGGCCAGCAGCTGCGCGTCCTTGCGACCCAGAGATTAAATTCTCTTTCGCCAACATATACGAACTTTCGCACTTCGTCCTCACCACCCATGTTCAATATCCATTCTGTAAAATATCTTCTTGCCAGTTTAACGTCTTCCCGATTTCGGTCTTGCTCGTTTGTCTCAAGCTTCTTCAAGGTTATCAGCTGCCCATTTAAAATCCTGCATATTGTGCTGACGCATACTTGAGGTTTTTGTGAAAACGCTATCTGAAGATATATTTTTATTTGGATAAACGTGAATTCTGCTTGGTCTTCACCTATTCTGACGCACTCTTTTTTATTTTTTTTTAGATATTTGATATTGTGCCCCAGATTGTAACAATGTCAGCGGCGCTTTACAGAATTTTTTTTTTTTTTTTTCAAAATCGCATGAGTCAAGAGTCAATCAAACGAACCCTTTCGGGTCGCTAAGCTCTCGACTGGCACAGCTGCCAGCCAGGGACGAGGTAATTAATTCGGTCCGAGCCAGGGCTCGAACCCGCTACCTTCTGATCGGCAATCAGATACACTACCATCTGGGCCACCACGCCCCCACACCACACTCTTCTCTCATTTCATCATCCACTTTAATGTTATGAGCACCACTTCTCAAATGAACGACAACATCGTGTGTTTGATGACGTCGGATGATTGACCATGCGGTACCTCTTTTTATCTCCAAGACTCGGGCCACTTCCACGTAATCTTTCCCATTTTCATGTGATTGAATGATTCTGATTTTATCTTGCTGTGCTATTCTGGCACGGGGCATCGTGAAGATTAGACTGACTCAGCGCAGGAGCTTCTTTCAGGCGTAAAACGATTTTAGGTGAACACTACTCTTGATATTAATAAGCCGTTGTTGATTAGACATGAATCAATATATGAAGTGAACTGCCGTTCATCTAACTGTTATTTCGTTGTTGAATGCTAAAATTCGCACTTAAATTGAGTGTGTCGATAAAAATTTTAATTAACGCGTTTGACTTGAATGTGTCGCTATTGTTCTGAATTTTGTCGTTGTTAGCTAATAAAATCTGTACATACTAACATGAACATTTTGTTAAAGTAATTTTTACTATTTTTAATACATAATTGTAGTTTGAACAATATAAGTTTTTTTACATTATTTTACAGCGTTTCATATAATTATGTATCATTGTTTGTAAACTACATTTATTATAAAATATCTAGAATATATACCATTTTTGTATTTTATCTCAGTTGATTCAAATAAAAATGTTAAGAAATACATACTTTGCGTTTGGGTCATTTAATTGGGAATATTGATAATATAAGTTTTTCTTTGTCAGATAAATTTGGAATAGATCCAGGCAGGGCATCGCGATCGAGATCGAGAAAAATTTTCGCTGCATGAGATAATGGGCGGCACCTTTAGTTTTAATTGATTTCTTTAAATCTTCCCATTTATTTAATATGGACTGTTCATTCCTGCCATGTCCACCAACCGCTTTATTGAAGAAACTTTCTCTTTTTGTTATCGTCGTACTGTGTTTAGATTTCAATATAGCGTTATGTCTCACAAATAAATCAACCAAAACCTGTATTTCGGAATCCACAAAATCACGATTTTTTTTTCTTTCAAGAAAATTAATTGTAGATTTATTTACAGATGAGCATACCATTTTTCAAATAGAAATTAAATAAGAACGATACTTCTAAAGAAGGATCACGTGACTAAAATTACAGCCTACTACTTTATAAATATTATTTATTTAAAATCTGCTATAATATTACTATAGATCTTATAAAAATCAATAAGTAAAAACGGTATAAATTGATTTTTTTGTGGTTTTTTATTTAATTGACTATTCTACTTGGCAACGTTGCCTATGTAGGTCAAATTATTCTTATCCCTCGTTTTAGTTTACTTCTAACCCTACCTGAAACCATTCCTTACTTAATTCCGACTTTTATTTCTATGTGCGCTCTATATCTATGTTAGATAGTGGCTGCTCCAAGTAGCTTACCCTAATCACTACCGTACTTGGCTTTCTATGTGGTAACATAGCTTGCCGGCTAAACAATCGATAAAGCTTTTTTTCGTCTACACTCATTATTGATTTTTTGAGATTATCGAGATACATAAAGGCACTCTATTTCAATAAGTAATCTATAATCAAATTAATAATTAGTGTATGTTACAGTTTCAACTCTTATTGATTTCATATGCATTGAATTGCAAAAAATTGTTGATGGAAAATCGTTGTATTTCTATGAAGTTTGCATAAATGGGTAGACAAAGAGTAGTATTATATATTTTAACTAAATTAATTTTTTAGATCAACTTTCTATATTCAAGCAATTTTAAGATACATAAATTGTCTGTAAAGTATAATTAATGACATTTATATCAAAAACTGTTTTACTACAAAAACTGTTTCTATTCTATCATTTCATAAATCATTATTTTGAAAAGCTTATGGGTAGACGAAGAGTAGTATTAAACTGTATACAGAATCAATAAGAGTTGAACTTCTATGTATAATTATTCTATGGTGTCGACAATTTTTTATTAATATAAAGCGTTAGGAAATATCGATTGCTTATCCGGCAAGTTAAAACCTTAGACATTACATTAAAGTATAGATATTTGATGTCTATGGCTGAGACATAGTGTGGCAATTCTATACTTTTTTAGTCTATATTTATATTTGCAGTTTTCAGCTTTTAAATATCTATCAAATATGATTTTTTTAAACGTTATTAGTTATATTTTTTTATTTTATAAAACTATGAAGTACCTACAATACAATACAATTTTATTTATTAATATTACTGCACAATATGTTATTAATATATTGACAAGTATTAATTGACATATATAATATATTGACAAGTATGTTTCAAATAAGTAGAAATTTTAAATAATAATAATTTTTAATAATTTTCTACTCAAGAAAAATCATAAAATATTATTGTGATCTCATAAAAAAGTTTTTAGATAATAATTATACAAGGGCATTTAAATACAATTGTTCTAAAACGTATAAACTAATAACAATTATCTAAACCTATATACCATAGACGTTGTTAGCTCTCTATATGTTCAATAACATATACGCACTACCTACATTGTAGGTATATTGAAACCTCAACAAACCATATTTTGAAATAATTTGAATTGCATCTGGTAGCGCAGCCTCGACTTAATCAGGGGTCTAAATTTCATGACTGTAGCTATTATGGACATGGAAATATTAAGTAATTTCGCATAAATTGGTCATCATTCTACTCATTATTATTTTCCAAATTATTATTATTATTTTTATTATCTTCTAATTTTTCTAATTCTTCTAATTAAGTATCGACCTCTAAACTTTAACCGATTTTGATTAAATTTTTTATGAAAAATTTAGCATAGCAACAAATGTTTTAAGGCTAGCATTTAAACAATATTTAATATTTTGAAAAGAATGGACGTTTATTATATAGATTGGGTTTTTATTAATTTATAAGTCAATTTTCATAATCATGAAACTTTAGACATAAAGGTTTAAAAACGTATTCCTACTGTAGTTTACTAGTAAAACCACCACCTTTATCAACAATAGAAATTAAATTGATTATACACATAGACAATCATTCATTTTTACCAGTTGAAAATTAAAATCTATATAATAAATAGAATAATTCGTTTACTTCTTAATCAATTATCAATTAAAAATAAAGGGAATATTGGAAGCATAGACATTATATCTATACTTTTTTATGTTATAGTGTAATGTCTATAATTGGAGGTACTGGAACTTTGATATCGTACTAATGTGTTCTAGATCGGCAACCTAAATTGTATGTCCGTAATACAAACGATTAAAAATAATAAACAATTAAGAATATATCAATGTATGGGAATGGGTAAGTTAATTTCGAGTCTTTATAGCTTCGGTTTATTAATAGTTATTAACATTACATTTGTCTTACTGAATAATTCAAGGCAACGCTATTCGATGTGATTGGAAATATTTTTTATATAGCGATTTTGAATGTTGACTGTGACACAACTGACTAGTTTGGTGAAGTCCTATAATACCTATTGAGTAGGAACTCTCACACACAATTCTATATAATAGATGTCGATCATACGAACGATATAGAAATATAATAATGGCAAAATGGCAAAAATGGGTGTTAGCTGAAACCACATAAGAAATGATATACCATAACTTAATGTGTTAGCTCTTAAGAAACTATTATCTGATTTGAGCTAACTACGTTTTATGGAAACTAATTTAGCTTAATTGCTAACTGACAATATCTACTAACAGCTAAATAAATTAATACTTAGTAGAAACAACTTTATTATTATGAGTTACTAACGTAGAGTAATACTTATTACACTTGGCCATATTAGATATACTGATTAGATATACTTCGTAGAAAACTCAAATCAGATAATAGTTTCTTAAGAGCTAAATTATTTCTTTTGTGATATGAGCTAACACACTTTTTTCCATTTTGGCTTATAGAATTATGAAATAGAAATAAATGTTATTTTATACACTACATTATGATGTGAAAATTATCTATGATCAATGGGTAAATCGATACGCAAAATTATATTATGAAAATTAGATTAAAAAATATTAAAATTATTAAAAGACAAATTTTATGGATAAGAAATCAATGGCTATAATGATAAAAAGTGAGGCCAGGCCACCTTATTATTATTATTAACTCTAATTTAAAATACATCCTTATAGCATGTAGAAAAGCGTTGAAACCCTGAATTCCCACCTTTTCAACCATTATGCTTATAATTAAGTTACGTAAATTTTTAAATGCTTCTAAATGTATAAATAAATAATAATACAAATTTTATAAAATGCTTCTAAATGTATAAATAGATAATAATACAAATTTTAAAAAATGCTTTTTTTTCGTATTAACTCCATTGATTAATAATGAACATAGTTCTTATAATTATAGTAAACAAAAATGGTTAATTATAAAAGAAGTTTGTCTTACTAGAAACAAGTGCTAATATGAATGAATTCAGTGCAATATTCAAAAGCAGAAAAACTTTAATCATATTTTATATTATAAATCTCTTCGATCCTGGCTTCTTATATTTTTTTTCATTTGGATAATGCATTCCATATAGAAAGTCTTTATTTTGACTATTTAATTATTAATACCTAGTCCCTTTTTGTTAACTCTAGAATAAACGTGAAAGATAATCAATCGATTAATTAATATTAATGAAACTAAAAATCATCAAATAAAACTTTAAATAAAAATCGATGGAATTGAATAAAATATAAAGTAGAAACAATAAAGAATTTAATGTGTAGTTCAATTATTAAAAATTGCAATGTCAGATTTGACACATTAATTTACATGGATAATATCTATAGAAATTATTTTAAGAAAAAAACATAATTTAAATCATTGATATCGAAATAATGTTTATATAGATCGGAAACCTTAATTCAATTTTCTCGTACTTCAAATTTAATAAAAATTGGCTAAAATCATTTTCGGCCCATAATTTTACAAATAGAGATGTTAAATAGATCCAATCGATCAATATATTTTTGCACTAGTAAATTCTTCAAATTGTATACATACATGATATGAGTCTTTATTGTAATAAGTAAGTATATGCTATAATTTAACTATATAGGTATTTTTGTTTTTATGTCAATTTGATTCTATTCGTTTGCTATTGATTTTCTCGTTTTATATCTGACGCTGTCTTCCGTAATTACGTATAAAGCGAAGTAGTTGGTCAATCTAGAGAAGTTAATTACGATATCTAGTATTAAGTATTAATTAAGTATTATTTATCATAGATATTGTATATTATATATAGAACTAGTATGAACATCTAAAATATTTCTATACTAAAGTATATGTTGCATCGCGTGTATGTCAAATCCAGAGTTGTGATTGGTTAAATAATTTGAAAAAAACTTTAACAGAATATTATATATTTAATTGATACATATAAACAATTATTGAATTTAATATTACTACAGTAATTACTAATAATATTGAATTTTTGCCAGGATCGACAGAAACCGATACTAAGTGACATCAATCAGCTAGATTACCAATCTAGTTAAACTTAAACAAAGTATATCTATGTTAATTATATATTAAGTATTAAATATATTAGTATCTAGCTGTAATATATGGTTATTACTTTTAGCTTGGCTTGATTTAGTATCATATGTTTAACAACTTTATAGGATAACTATTTTGAGAGATTTTTAGAGTAACTTTTAATAATTTTTTACATTTCACAGATTACATACTTATACAGTGCAGAAATTGACAAAACAAACTGACAAAATATAATAGTATTCGGATTAAATTAAATTGACTTATATAAATGATTCTTCAGAAAAACATATATTGTTATAAATATAGCATATATATATGACAATAAATACTCATAATATGTATAAAATTGAAATAACTTACTTGTACTTACCGATTTGGTCTACTTCACAGCTCTATTTGTAAAATTATGGACCTAACAAGATTTACTATTTAGTATTTTGCCCGTTTTTATTTCGAACATAATTTAATTAAGGTTGCTGATGTAGATAAATATTATTACGATATCCTTGATCAAAAGCCTATTAAAATATATAATATTTATTGAATTCACTGTTTTAAATGAAACTAACACCATATATATAATTAAAATGCGATCTGGACGTTTTTTTATCAGTTTGCCGGATTAGATAAATAATTTAATATTCTTATTGTAAAGGTAGGTTTATACTTCTGCTGTACAGCATGTTATATGTTGTAGTAGTACGTATGATCAACATTAATCAACGAAAATAATGGCAACTTTGTTTTACAGGAAATTGACGTACAACAATACAACAGAGCATTTTTTTCAAATTAGTAATTTTTTGTTGTATTGTTGTGTTGTCTTTAATCGTTCGTACTATAAATGGGAGCACAACATTTATGCATGGATCCATTTTTACTGTATTTTATTTTATCCCGCACATAACAATCTCGTATGCGTCTCCAGGTCTCTTTTACAGTTTTCTGATCACTGTTAACCACCCATTGTTAACCACCTATTCTTTAAATATGGGAAAACAAAATAAACTCTTTGTTCTAAACCAACCCTGCCAACACCGACAAACCTTATTTCGGAAGGTTTGACTCGTTCCTCATAAGTGGAGGGTGCTAGCTGCGGGACTATAATAAGAACAATAATCAGATTTCTGAATTCTGAATTCTGAATTCTGTAGCACCACCCTTGTATTGTGAATTGTAAAATCTGTGAAGATGTATTAACGTGGTTGGTAAAATTTTATTGTTATGCGAAATATTTCTCATCTTCAGCATATATACATTGATTGCCAATATATTTTGAAGGTTTATCCTTATCTTATCATTAGTGGATCCGAAGAAGGAGAAAAATAATACAAATAAGAAGAAGTATCTGGAAATATAAGATTTTAACCGTTACATTTTTAGATATAAAATTTGGCTTTCTGAAATTTTTGATTTACGTTCTTGATTTGTTAAAATTAAATGGTTTTGAATGGTATCTGTGTCAAAATTACCTGATTGGTGAAGTATTATATCGACTACTGAGTGCACTATTGCAACCCTCTACCGTAAGTTCAGATAAAATACATTATTTTGTAAAATTTTGAATTATTCAATACGATTTTTTTTATATAACGCAAGTATTCGAAGGTTAACCTTTTTGTTGATTACATCATATTTTTACATATATAGCGTTCGCCAATAAAAACTTCGTTTTTCCAAATTTTAATATATATAAATTTATAAATAAATAATAAGTACGATCAAAGTAAACATCAATGAAACCATAGAAAGTTAAATTAATCATTTATATTGATATCTGTGGATTATCTAGCTACCTATCGCTTATCTATAGATTTATTATTAGTTAAATTCAAAATTTAAATCTATATATCGATTTATTATTAGTTAAATTCAAAATTTAAAACTATATATCTATTTCTTATTAGTTAGCGCTATCATTTTACTCTTGTCTAAAATGAAAGTCAAGCAACACGACGTAAACTTTTTTGTTGTTACGTTATCACGCAATGGATCTAAAGGCAGTGAAATACACCGTTTACTGACTAGTGCGTGAGGTGAAGGAGCCACTATCAGCTTACGAAGGGTTCAGCAAATTTTCAAAGAATTTGATGGTGGACGTGAATCTTTGGGAAGGGCTGTTGGATGAGGCAGGCCACGAACAAGTCTAACTCAAGGGAATTTTGATGCAGTTCGTGAACTCATAGAAGAAAATTGTAAGATTTCTTGCTTACATATTGCTTATTTAACAGGCATTCCTGAACGCTCAGTTCACCGTATTTTAACCAAAAAAATGCACAAAAAGTCCTTATTGTTTCGTTGGGTACCCCATTCACTGAATGACAATAACAAACAACAACGTATCGAGTGCTGCAGAGAATTGATAGCTGCATATTCAAGAAGAGGCCCGAAGGATAAGATCATTGTTGTAGATTGATAAAGGATATACCTACGAGATGTCCCGCTGCCACAGTGTAATCGAGCTTGGGTAGATGAGGCTGAAGACAGACCCCAGATGGCCAGGTGTACCATTTCAGACAAAAAGGTCTTGATGATTCTGGCAAGCAATTTTTCAAAGACTTTGCATTACAAAGAATTTTTACATGATGGAGGTTCCATCAATGCTGAGCGGTATTTACAGTTTTTACAAAATATGCTGACTGTATTCGAAGGAACTGTGCCACGATGGGAAATCATTATCCAACATGATAATGCCAGACCACATGTGGCTATAGCCGTCCAGAACTGGCTCGAGGAAGAGCATGACGCTGCTGAAGCAACCGGCATACTCCCTAGACACCAATTTAATGGATCGGTATCTATTCCAAAATTACGCAACATTCAGACGACATGTAATCTTCAATACATCACAAGAAGTTGAAGCAAATGTTGACGCATTTTTGAACAATATCACAAATCAACAAATGACTAAAGAATTCGAGTGTTTTACAGTCGACCTTCAAAAAATCCCTGATATCAATGGTGATTATTTATAAGTTCTACACTCTTACTGACTTGTGAGGTATATTTGTTATACATTTTAAAACATATTTTAATATGTTTTATTACACTCGATTAAGTACATGTAATTTTGTTTGAATAAAATTTAGAAAAACGAAGTTTTTATTGGCAAACCCTATATATTGTTAAAAATTTGAAATAAATTTTGAAAATTGTTTCTTATGAAAGTATTTTCTCAAATAAAATATTAATATATCGGATATTCTAATTTAAAATACCCATTTATATGCATTTTAGGAAAAATAGCCTCAAATATTTTCGCGCGTCAGAGTGCTCGTATTATAATGAGTACCTACTGAAAACGGTCAGAATTTGAGCTAGATCCACACATGTTGCTCATAGCGTAATTAGATCTGTAATAAAAATAATCAATCACCCAATGATAGAATTAAATATTATAGGGTTAAAGATAAGGTTAAATTTTAATATCCTATAGCTATAAAATTATAAATGCATTAAATTATGTATCCCAATTAAATATCGAATTTTTTTATAAATATACATAATAAAAGTCGACTATTCGTTTAGAAATTGGAATATTCTTCATAAATTGTAGCTATTCATTATTATTATACTTACTTGACTGATTATCAATATAGGTTTACAATCATTTTGATAGCTGTACTCCCGTGTGTTAACAAAAATAAGTTGAACAAAAGTATTTCATAACAATAATTAAATATTATTCCAAAATTTTGAAATATAACACATTTCAATGTATAATCCTTCTTCGGAAATAAGGAGCTATAAATAAGTAAAACATTTTAATTTATTTAAATTCAAATTGGAATTTCCAAGATATTTTTATTTAATTTTGTAAACTGACGGGGAATTATGGCTCACATTATATACATATGTTTAGAGCATAATATCTTCAGAGAGTCATCCAAAAGACCTTGCGTATAGGGTACCTATAATTATTTTTCCTTATAAAAATATAGATTCTATAAAACGTTTTAGATAGTGAAAGATAAATTGAATTGTATGTTAGAGCAATAATTTCAAGCTTGGTCCAATGCATTGGAGTTTTAATTATATAGTTTTTAAATAAGTCCAAATCTTAATTCACGATGCCTATTACACAAAATATAAATGAGTATAATTAAAACACATTTCAGATATATGAAACTAATGCAATGAAAAAACAATAACCCATTCAATAAAAGAAAACAGTTGAGTAAATTAACTCCAGAATTAAAATTATTCTCAGGTCCAAACACCCAGTCCCAGTCCCAAAATCCTATTCAATTTTTGTTATACATGTTGGTCATGCTAGAACTTGTGCCAGTACTATTATCATATTTATGAATATTTTGTTCACTTATTGTCACAGATTCTGGAGTCTTAGATTCAGATTCTGTAGAGTCGGCCCACTCGTCTTCTTCATCGACCACGTTTTTGGTGTTATGTAACAACCCGGAAACACTACTGTCTTTTCCGGTAATCGATTTCACCTGTTGCGCCTTAACCTCAATATAGTAAATGGGGACACGCAATGCTATCACTATGATCAGTGGAACGAAGGAGAATACCACGTAGAGCTCATACCTACAAGAAAAGATGACATATAGACAATAGAGAGGACCTGATTTCAACTTATGATCGCTGCTCGTACAGAGAATCAAAACTTAGTAAACTATCAAATTACTTAGTTAAACCTCCTGGCTCATAGTGAGAGAGATATTACTTAGTAAGTAATTTATCATTAAACTTAAAATGTTTACCAAATTTTGATTGACTGCAAATAAATGTTATTTCATGTATAGTAAGTGTATATTGCCAAAAGCAATACATAAAAAATAAGTAAATAAAATATTATTAAGCAAATAATAAAATAACATTCGAACATTACAAATTATTAAATATTATGCCGTTATTTATTTTCAGCCTCTCTCATGCCAGAATTTTTTAAGTGCATTATAATAAGATTAATAATTACATAAACCTAGTGATATACCTGTTAACCGAAAATATAAACAGAGTGGGCCAGAATTCATTGGCAAATTTCAAATTTTATATTTTTAAAATTCTTTGCATACTAAAAAAAGAGTATTTAATGAATAAAATAACGTTATATAATTTATTATAAATGAGTATTTAAAACGTAAGATATATCAATCGTGAATTAATCATTTCAAATACTCAAATTGCTGATCTTCGGCAGCTACACTCTTGCAATTGACATCTGACACTTCTACAAACTCACAAATTTCAATAGGAATTGAAGATGCTTCTTCTTGGATGTATTGTCTCAAGTCATTAAGAGTCCTGGGGCTTCTCCCATAAATTTTATCCTTAAAATAACCACTAAGAAGAAGTCGCAAGGGGTTAGGTTGGGTGACCTAGAGGCCCATTCGATAGAACCACGTCTTCCAACCCAGCGGTTGGTGTTCTCATCAAGCACATTGCAGACTATAAGAGCATAATGGGCAGATGCCCTATCTTGCAAAAACCAATTCACTCCATTGTTCAAAGGAAAGACATTCTCTTCTAGCAAATTTAGATAATTTCTGGCATTAACATTTTCATCGAAAAATATGGGACCAACAATTTCTTGTGATGAAATTCCGGTCCAAACCGCATTTGACCCGGCGTTTGAAGATCATGATCTACGGTAAAATGTGGATTTTTCTGTGGCCCATATATTACACATTTATGGCTGTTAACATGGCCGCTTAATGTGAATTTTGATTCATCTGTCCACAGAATAATCGTCAAATAAACCATGCAAAGTATCGCATGTCTCCATAAAACGATCAAAATCGTCATCAGAGAGAGCTTGTCGCAATCTTGGAATATAGGGCCTTGCTTTAAGATCTTTGAGAATACGTCGAATCAATCCGCGACTAATTCCACTCTCTAAGGACTAACGGCTAGTTGATAAAGGAATCATAGCATTTGCATTATTATTGAATTGGGTGCTTTTTGGGTGCTTCTTGGGCAGCACATTTCCAGTATAATTAAACTGCTCATTGATTCTGCCAATTATCCTTCTGTCAACAGCAGCGAGACCATATATTTCAATTAATTGCCTCTCAACTGCGGCTGCACTTTTGTTTATTGAATATAACGGCACTGCCTGAATTTTTTTTTTTTGTTTGCCATAATTTGCAACATAAGAATAAAACAAACACACCCAAATTTGAAATCCAATTAGGTTAAAAATTCAAAAAAATTCATATACCCATAGAAATTTCAAATTATCAATATGCTAATAGAAATCAAATTGTATTGGTGAAATGAGCTTAAATGTGCCCATGAATTCTGTCCCACCATGTGTTCATATAGGTCATTTCATAAAATATTTAGTTTTGACACTATTATATTTTCAATAATATATTATTGTGGCTAAAAATTATGTATCGATATCGAAATTTATGATTTTGAACACAGCTATCATATACTATTAACTTCCCATATAAAAAATTATTATTTTAATTCTTTTATGAATTTTTAGAAATTGACTACTTTTTAAAAATTATTCATTTTTTAAGAATGCAAACAAAAACTTGTCATCCTCGCTAGAGCCTTTGCCATTCGCTAGTTTGTGAACAATGGCATCTTTTTTGCTAGAATCTGTTGGAATACTGACAAAGTTATTTCGGCCACCTAGGAACAGTTGACGAAAAGTGGTTTTATTGCCGAAAGATGCTTCCACATCATGTAGTCGGATCATGGATGGTGCCAGATGACATATATACCATGGAATGAAAATTCCTCCTAATCCTGACTATCTCGACCTGTCTGGTACAATTTTTTTTCAAGGGCTCTATTGTTCACAATTTAACGAATGGCAAAGGCTTTCGCGAGGATGGCGGAACACCTTAGACTCATTGTGTGGAACAGAACGGAAATTATATAAATATTTCATAACACTTATTTTATATATTTATGTTTATAAACGAGTTTTAGTTTTTGCATTCTTAAAAAATAAATAATTTTTATTTAAACCTCAAAATAAAAGCATTTTTTAAAGTAGCCGATTTCTCAAAATTCATAGATTTTATTTTACGGCTATTAAATAAACTATTTAAAATAAAATTTGTTTTTACATCGGAAGTTAATAGTATATGATAGCTGTGTTCAAAATCATTAATTTCGATATCGATACATAATTTTTAGCCTAATTAATATATTATTGAAAATATATAGTGTCAAAAGATTTTTTTAACGAAATGTCATATATATATATAAAATGACTTATTAAATATAGGTATACATTTTTTCATGTCTGGTGGTAAACATTTTTTTAATATAATTCAAAAATAGTGGTTGCAATAATAACAATAAAAAAATTCTAAAAATAAAACAGATCCTATTTGATAAGTATTTATTCATTTAAAATTTTTTATGACCTTTATTCAATGAAGCACAGAAATGTTCATCCCTGTTCTTATCATCATTAGTAATAATTACGAAAAGATCTCTATAATGAAGATTTTTTTGTATTTGGCGGATTAATTGAAATTAATAAAACAGTCAAAAGAAACATATTGATCGTCAAGTAGTTTAATAATTGTTCCATGATAATTAATTATTATACTTTAGGAAAGAAGGAGCAAAGTCTTTCTTTTATAGTACATTAATTAATTAATTAGATAGATATATAATGTTAAAATCGAATGTATGGAATAATATTCTTGTATAATGTAAATAATACCAGGCTAGCGTCTACCATTTCATATTTCATTTAAACTTGCTTTTTTAAATAACCTTTTCAAACAAAGAGGTTAATTTTACTCAATTTCTAAAGTTAAAAAGATTACCCTTCCGGAAATAAAATATTGAAACACCGACAGAGTCTCACCATTCGAAAATATTCTTCTCGGTTGGGAAATTATCATGAATTGGAACTCGAGCTATAAAAAGCACAGTAGCTTGACTACTTACTGTTTTATTGCTGCAATTAAACATAGAAAATGTGAAATAATTTAAAGATTGCATTAATATCTTTCATTTTTTATTTATAATAATTGATTGATCAAAATAATATCTTTAATAACATTTTTAGGACCCACTTGTTTAAAACCATAGTTCCAATGCAATTATACACACTTTCCATAACGAAAAGACTCGGATATTTCGTAAAGTAATCTTTGTCGATTCGAAGTCGGAGAGCTGCCGCGTATTTAGAGATTTGCAAAACCTCAAAGTCTGCCACTAAAAAGACGCAATGAAAACTTTTAAAATGATGACTGCGTGCTTCTCCTTCAATAATAGAACGGTCCCATTACATCCTCAACACACAGCATAATATGATCTGTATTAAACTTACCACCAGAAACCTTTCTCCAGGTAACGCGCGCTTTGGGCTGCGATTTGAATTCGCAATAGATAACGGAGTTTAGTAGAACGGGTTCCATGTCGTACAGATTAAGGAGGATTTGATGTGGATCTTTAAGGGGTGATAACAACTGGACCGGTAGATTGCTCTTCCTGTTAATGAGATACTTGTAACCATAGCTGTCTTGATAGACGATTGTTGGGTCATATGGAGGTACGATAACATCGATCATGATTTCATCCGGGTTGGACCTTTCGTAATCTTATTTGAAATCAATTTAATAAATATATAAACATACTGTCAGTAGTATGGCGTATATATATCGAGTTTCCATACTACTATACTGTCTTATAAACATACTTGATATACACTGCACTCGTATCCTGTTGTCTCTGAGAAAGCGTTGTCTGCCACCGTCTCGGTCACTGCTGATTCTCACTGGTACCACCATAATTATTGTGGAAATGGTGTTCTTCCAATGATTCTGTTGATATTGAAGATCTAGAACATGGTAGCTGAGGGGTACACCTCGTCTGTTTGAGGAGTAATACACCTGAATCAGAGTTGTTACAAGCCTAAGTTTAAACTTGAAGTTGTAATAATCATTTTGTTTAGAACTACCAAGTTTAATTATAATGACAGATAAGTTGCAAACTGGGAAAATCCTAGAGGCAGAAATAAGGATCGAGAATGCATCCCAATATTGACAGCTAAAGAACAAAATAATTTACAAGCAGTAAGTGGAATAGGTTATTTTGGAATAATTTACAAACTTGTTAAAGTGGAATTTAAGTAGAAAGTAAAAATAATTCATAGGTATATTATATATAGTTACATAATAAAGTGTTAGTTATATGCAGAACTATATAGTTTTAAATGTACAGGGTGGTCGAAAAGTACCGCGCAATTTACATGTATTCACCACTACTGATTGCTAAAAATGTGTCATATCTATAATATAGTGACCAGTCAAATAAATGGAAATTATATGATACAAAAATCTCTACATATTATATATTGGATTAATATCTAAAAATTTTGTTTGAAGTTATTTAAATACTTCATATTTTATATCCATTCATAGTTTTTTCCTTCTATTCCACGAGTAGTTTAAAATCTGATTAGAAGTCATCAATTCGTCATGAAATTTTATAATATCGTTCATATTGTTAACACTCCGCTATTTATCTTCTTATTCTTAAATTTCAAATCTGATATAACATATTTTTAAAATATTACAATTATAAAAACTAAAGTATTAATATTTCGTACCATTCGCATTCAATTTATTTAACTTAAAAATATATTTATGTTAAACAATAATTATCATATGTCTAAACGTGCAGTGATAAAAACCAATTTGATCAACACAAATAGATTATTTTAAATAATTTTAATTGATTAGCTTTATACTGATTATTTTATAGATTCAAAACTGTAGAAGTTCGTGACAAAAACTAGAAATTTCAACAAAATTGAAACCTTTGGATATTTAAAACATTAATGAATATTTGTATAATTTTAAATATTTATGAATCAATACACATCATAGAACTAAAAATATATAAAAAATAGGTTATGTCTATGATATCTCATAATATTGGATATACATAACAACATAATATAGTATACTAAATTAGTATATAATAAAATCTACTCCCTATGCCGTCTGTATTCGAATTTCCTAAATATGAAGTAAATTGAATCATTATTAGAAATTATGGAAAAATTAATCATAAAATGTACTTCATATTATCTACTTTATTTACACTATCTTAGTAACAAGATATACAAAAAAATAATATATATTATTTAATCAATTTAGCAGTTCACTTTATAAATAGCCGGCTTCTTAATTTATAAGTAAGCTTCGCCTACGTTCAGCTTACTTTATAAATTATTCAGCCTTACTATTTTTAAAGTAAATCTTTAACTTGATTTTGTTTAGTAGGTATATAATATCTATAATCTCAATATATACATACATTTATACATTTCGATTTAATAAATTAAATTTATTAAATTAATAAATAAACAATTCGTTAATTAAAGTGCGGTCGCTTGTCGTTCTTTAGAATTTTAAAAACGACGAAAAAATCAATTTTTAACATTTTTATATATTGATTTTTTAAAGAACGATAGCAGATTTCAAAAATTTAATATCTATAAAGTAGCACGCTGTATTTTTAGTCACGTGACCATTCTTTGTATAATATACGACTTATACTCCGTCTAATCGAAATAAGTAAATATTTTCGAAAAGTAATATAGACAATTGACATTCTTTGAAAGGAACTGATTCTTATTGACTATAACGAATCGATCGATTGTAAATAATTGATTAAAAGTATTGGATTCTTACTCATTGTAAACATTGAAATCGTAATTAACTTCACTAGATTGGAAAACTACTACGTTTAATACGCATAGATATACTATTTTTGTTAAGTTCTATATATAATATACAATATCTACGTTTAAATTATGTAAGACAGTGTCCGATATAAAAACGAGAAAATCAATAGCAAACTGATTAAAATAAATTAAATTAACACAATTCTCCAGAAAAACATATTATATTATATCATAAATATATTATAAATATAAAATTTAAGACAATAAGGCCTCATAATATCTATAACATTAAATGAATTACTTTACTTACTTGTGCAAAGATATATTGACCATTTGGTCGACTTCACAGCTGTACAGCTGTATAGTTGTAAAATTATTGGCCGAACAAAATTTCACCAATTTGTCTTTTGCCCGTTTTTATTTCTGACAAAATTTAATTAAGTTTGCCGATCAAGCTAAATATTATTACGATATACAATGATTGTAACGCTTTATGTGCATTTTGTTTAGAAAGCGTTAATGAATGTTGAAAGCTAAATAAAATCAATAAAATTTGGTAAAATCAATATTTAGATGTATATACCAATACAATATCAAAAGAATTAAAAAAATTAATTCAACAATTTTGCAAAACAGATAAACATAATAATACCTACCAAGTTCGTAATTTTTCCAACACCTTCACACATCACAATAAAATAAGAGTTAAAGAGATATTGGGTGATTGTAGGATCAACCTTCCTGACGATTACCCTACGAAAATGATAATAACTTCTTGCCGAGAAAACCTTGTCTTCTCTACTGCGGATGATGCGGTTCTGAGTAAATTTGTCCAGCCACACATGCTTCGGTACTCTGAAGAATAAGCATTCTAGTATTCCATTATACAGAAGCAAGCGATTTATAAAAATACTAAACTTTATCGATATGGACGAGCTGGTTGATTTTAATAGTGTTTTGAACTTGCTGGACTTGTGGTCAAAATATGTGAACATTTTCATCGATTCGGAAAAGAATTTCGAGCGCTCTTTGTCATTGTCAAGCATTAGGAAAGCGTCCAGATTAATAATGGCACCGACGGAATTCTTCTTCCAGGGTTGAACAGCACATTCCGGCTGATCGTCAAGACGATTCGGCATATATGGACCTTCTTGACAGATCTGGAAGAACCAGACGAATTTGTGGTCGTCTTTGCTCTTAAAAATGTTAGCTTCACAGCTCATAAGAATTTTGTGAAACATCTTATTATACACAGCCAGTTTAGTCGCCGAAACTGATATACTATTTTCTACATCAGCTTCAATGACTTTAATAGATTGCAATAATAGTAATGCATGAATAAAAATGCAAATGTAAGTGATCATTGGTAAATAATTTTTAATTAAAAAATACACAACTTATAAATAAAAATTACATAATATATAACTTTATTTAGCTACAGTTTAAAAACTTTAAAAAATTTAAATCGATCATGAATAATCGATATAAATTATTAGGAAATTGTAATTATAATTTTAAATATAAACATATACTACAATAATCAATAACAGCGGTAATCATCAAAGAAATAACAGGGTGGGCGAGCATTTTCCAAACTATGAATACATTGAACTTTAAAATTATTATATTGTTTTCATATATATATATAAGATAGATTAAACACAAATTTAATTGTGAAAAAATTGTAAATAAAAATTTGATTAAATGCTAGTTAAACGTCTATATAAACATGTATTAAACATGTATACAATAAAGTTTATAAATTAGACTGGCGCCTATATAAATGCACCTATTTTTCGCAATCAAATTGCAAAGTATGTGAAAAGACAAGTTAATTATTTACTGTAAAGTTAATTGCTTATCAGTAAACTCTTATTTCTTTCTCTGTTTTAGCTTTATCATAGAAATAATTGCTTTTAGACAATCGGGATGTTTCATCTACTTCATTGCGTAAAGTCTTTACAACATCAGCTTCAAGTCGATTTATTTTTGCTTTTAAAGAAAGAATTTCCTCATAGTCCAGTCTAAGTAGGTGAAAATGAGACTAAACCTAGAATTAATTACTGCACTAATATATTTGGTACCATTCGAACCCGAATTTAATGTAGAATAACATATTAAGAGCCTCAAACTGAGGTCTTTGGCCAAAAAAGTTAAAAAAAACTTCGCTTTTTAGGGATCCACCTATATAATATATTGTTTTTATGTTTTGTGTACATTCTTATTTATTCGCAATCTTTAGATAACGCAGCGCATTTAATGGAAAAATGATAGTAATGAGAGAAATAAAAGTATTTTATTGCTGTCCAATTGTAAGAACAGAGGTGAGATCTACAATTTCACGTTTACGAAAACAGAAGCAAAATAGATTCATTACAAATTTCCCGAAGGGTTTTATAAATACCACAAAGATGAAAGGGTTAACACCCAAATTTACCGAAATAAGGAACGTACTAAGAAAAGTAATAAATACACTCGTTGATAGACTGGACAAGTCGATGACATAATGAATGAGAACATCTGTCGTATAACACAAAACAAAAATCAGAGCAATTAAAGCTGTAGAAATGGTCAATCTTTTCGAAGCGGCATTTTTTGCATTTTGTGTTTCCTCAAAAATGGTTCTTTTCCTGAGGGAACAAATAATACAACCGTATAAAATAATAACCGCCGCTATGGGGAAGCAATAGATGAGAGCAATCCAGGCATAAACATATTCCTCTCCTGCGGCATAACTCATAGTATCTAGAAAGATATAGCTATAACAATAATCATAGCCGCTATAGTATGCAAGTTGAATAAACGTGGCATAAGGAATCGGATAGACGAAAGAAAGTATCAGAAACCCCAAAACAATAATTTTACAATGAAGAAATTTCTGCTTTCTATAAACCAAAGGGAAGATTAGACAAATAAATCTATCGATAGCGGTTAGAAGGACACCAATTATGCTAAACATTTGACAGCTCAAGTAAATGTATTGGGTAGCCCAGCTTGTGCAGATGATAAAACCATGGGCATAGTTCCAAAACAGAGGTCCAAAAATGTCTCTAGGACATATCCAATGGACATGAGGGAAATGACTAAGTCTGCTATCGTTTGAGATCGAAGAATAAATGTGCTTATCTTCGATCCGATTTTATTCTCTAAAAGAAGCGTTATCAGCGGGGTGTTTCCATGACAACTCGAGACATTCATAATTAACCAAATAGTGGTGAAAATTGAATTATTTTGATATCCACTTTTTGTGGAACTTGAAGTTGACGCACCAATTCGAGAAATAATTACAATTTATTAAGCAACGAAAAATATATCCCTAGGCAGCCTTATATTTAGGAGTTTATTCCATAGACATTATATATCTATACTTTATAGTGTAATGTCTATGGTTTTCTCCAATCTACTTTTATTAACATTACCTAATGTTATCCAATTAAAATTATTTACGAAGAAACTCAAAATATGAGGTTAAAGAATATGATTTAATTGGTAATTGAAACAGTTATTTTTGCTTTATTTTTAGAATAAATTAATTAACATATTGTGCTGAAGACACGCCTGCTAGACTTGACGCCTCTTCAAAAAGAATATATAAACTTTAGACGACATGAATTTTAATAAAGAACCCTGTAATAACATTTAAGGAAGAAATATCATTTATTTTCTTAAAGCATGCTTTGAAGATATTTGAATAAACATATATAAAACATATTTTGATAATTTATAAAAAAGATTTATTTTTATAGAATAGAAAAACCGAAATAAAATTTTCTGATAACTGAATGATAATAATGTTCTTGCCATAGATTTTATAATTATCCAATAATGTTCCCAATAAATGCTCTTTAAAAACCTAAACCTTGTAATTATTTTAGTAAAATTACAGCAGCAGTAGCAGTTTTAAACAGACTAATGACCAAAGCAAATAACAAAGCAAGTACCTAGGTCGAATATAGAATACGCAGTAATTCATATAAAAGTGTTCTATATTTAATCACCATAGAAGATTATAACAAGCAAAGTACAATGATTAAATAAATGGCATATTTATATGGAATGAGTATAAATCTGACAATGGCAATTTAGGGTAAAGGAATAAAAAAATCGAATTGGAGCTATATAACAGAGAGCTAAATTTGGGGCAACAATTGAAACTTGGACGATGAATCAAAATCTTCAGAGTGACCTTAATATGTAGAATATTGTCATGAGAGAGAGGTTGGATATTGGAAAATAGGGATGATGTTCTAAATATACAAATAAAATGAAAGCGTCGTCTTATGAACAAAGTGTATACAACCGAGTTTAACCGAATCGTTTGATCACTACTCTTCTTTATGTTGATTAAACTTTCAATTCTTTCAAAATAAACAAAACAGTAGAAAACCACAATAATTTTTTTAAATGTCCTGAAGAACATTATTTTTTTTTTTTTACTAAAACAAGTTAGCATTAAAAACAATCTTAAGCCGTATAATAATTTCTCGAACTTTTAACAGTACCGAAAAACATAAATTTAATAATTTAAAAATGTCCAAAAACTTTATAAAATTTTACATACAAATTTGATTACAAACTCTAACAAGGAAAAAATACAATGGTTCAGAAATAAAAATACAAACAAACACTAGAGATGGCTTGCATTATTTAATTGAGCTTTTAAAATTATTAATTTATTTTGTTTGTAGAAATATACGCCCGCATATACGGAACCTAGGGTTGACAGTGCTTTAAATAAACGTCTACATACAGACCCTTTAGTCTACTTTAAATATACGTCCACATACAGAACCTCTTGTCCACAGTGCTTTAAATAAACGTCCACATACAGAACCTCTTGTCCACGTGCTTTAAATATACGTCCACATACAGAACCTCTTGTCCACATACAGAACCTCTTGTTCGCAGTGCTTTAAATATACGTCCACATACGAACCTCTTGTTCACAGTGCTTTAAATATACGTAACATTACAGAACCTCTTGTTCACAGTGCTCTAAATATACGTCCACATACAGAACCTCTTGTTCGCAGTGCTTTAAATAAACGTCCACATACAGAACCTCTTGTTCGCAGTGCTTTAAATATACGTCCACTTACAGAACCTCTTGTCCGCAGTACTTTAAATATACGTCCACATACAAAACCTCTTGTCCACGATGCAGGATGTAACACAATTATGTTTTGGAAGCGCGGATTATTGATCATTTGACTTAACCCGAATTTTAACGATACAAATAACAAAAAAAATGCAACACACTGTTCTTGTGAATAAAATAATTGTTTTTCAAAGATGACACAAAATTTAAAAGACTCTGTTCGATATGTAGTCCATGTTGACAGAGTCTAGACTTGGGAGGTTTCTCCATCATCATTTAAGTTTTCTCCCAGGGGCAGGAAGGTGAAGCCCACCGGTTCCATTAAAGAAGGGTTATGCGTGGTATCAGACACAGACTGACCGCCGTCGTCTGCCAGGGAAATAGAGGCGTAGGTGTCCACTATGGAGGAAGGGGTGATGTTTAGGTCAGCTGGCATGGAGCGACAGTCACTGCTCTGCCCAAGTGTCTGAAGGGGGTATGGAGGATACAGAAAGGTATTGAGGTGGAGGATAGTCACTCAATGGGCAAACAGTACTATTTGGGCACTAAAACTGCACCTTTTGTCCATTGAGTGATTCCTGAACATTTTCTATCTGGTGGTAACACAGTTATAGGGTCTATTTACTAAAAACATTATTTTTTGACGTGTTCATTTTTAGAAAAATGTCTATGACATGGAAATTTTTTTAAATATAATTATGTTTTAGATACTTTATATACATGTTTCTATCTATTGGTGATATCAAAAATGCAGTATAAAGAAGTTATTTTCGATTTAAAGTTTTATTGCTTAGATAGGGAATAAGTGTACTAATAAGAAGGCACTCAATTTCAAGCGTGAATATCTCTAGTTGCTTAGGTCTTATACCATCATAATGGTAAAGGTTCTGAGGGTGGGCTCCGGGACATATGTTCTAAGGTATTTGTTAAAATATGGATTCACAAAAGTATTTTTTATCACAAATTAAAAATTTAAATCAAAAATCCACAATCATAAAACTCGTCAGTATGAAATAATTTGACAGCATATTCAATTCTATAAGCTAAGATAGAATTGATGATGATGATGTCATATATTACAGAGTCTTATAAAAAATAGTCAGAGTTGATCAAATTAATCAAAGTATATATAATATAAGGCTGTCGAAGTTGACTTGAAATTCCATTCCAAACAATACAATCACCAAATATATACACAGTCAGTGTACACCCGTACCAGATATAAATTAACAAAAGTCAGAATGCAATTCACACACATTCATACAATTTGTCAGACTTTGTCACCTGTTTATTTTATATAAATATTTGTTATTTTCAATCTGAGAATAGTATTTATTTTGTTGAAATAGAAGAAATTAAGAGTGAACCCAAAATCATTAAATCACATAAATCATTTATATTATATAATGCAGGTATTTAAAATTAAAATAAGAATAAGTTTATTTTGATCAATACAATTGAATGATTTATGAAATCAAGTAAGCATGTCATATTTGGTAATCATCCAAACAGTTTCAAGCAGGGAATATTTCTCAAAAATGGGAATGGATCTATTTATAGAATAAGAATAACAACAAAGAGGAGAATCTGCAGATATGCAAAGATACCAAACAGACAATGCGGATTTGCAATTTATAAACATGACAATATCAACAGCAGACATCTTTTCATACAACTGTTTTTGAAAAACACCACCAGTACACAAAATATGGATGAATATACGATACACGATAGGATTATTGCAGACATTTAAAAGGGTAATGTTGGTGTCACTAGGTAACTAGAACGGTTAGACCAGTAATCACATAAACGAGTTCAAATCTTAACCGATTAATTTTTTTAAAATAATTTAATTAAAACAATTAGTATAATTTGAAGCCATGCAATTTTGACAGTATGTGCAAATAATAAAATGCAGCTACATATTATAATTAAATAAATATTTTTCAACGAGTAAAAAACAATTTGATTTTTATAACTGAGCTATTGGAAACAGAGATCTTAAGATATTTATTCAGTCTGTATCTCAATTCTTAAAAAACTAAAAGTTAGCTCACGATGACGCTATTATATGGTTTAATGAACTGAGCAGATAATATTCATCAATTAATATATTCAAACCTGCTTATATCGATGAAAAATTGATTTTCTCTGAAATGACAAACAGGATAGAATCGATTCAAATATTAAATAATTCACCATCAAACTGATTCTAAAGCAAAAGTAGAATTTCCTCTGCAAGTTCCCTTCTGCAGGATCGAGGAAGCTCACCTCCATAGCTAAGGCATAATCAGCCAGCACCTCGCTGTCCTCCTTTGACTCCGTGTGTGAGAGTTGTCTCAACCGAGTGAGAAGAATGTCCTTCATCTCCTCTCTTTCCAACTTCTCGGCCTGTCGCAAGCCGGCCTCCTTTTCACTGATGGGCGGGAAGGTCTCCACCAGGTTCTGCTGAGAACCGTTCTGACTGGATCGTGGACTCTCGCCCTGAAAGAAAGATTTTCGGTTTCGTCCACAGAAACAGGTAAACCTTTTCACAAGAAGAGGGAGAAGGTCACCTGCTCGATGAGGTCAACATCAATGGCGTCACAGATGGTTGTGTAGTCCCTCCTGTGGGCGTTGCCCCCCAACGCAGATCGCCCGGAGAACAGGGAGGGCATTCGAGTGAGGCCCAGCGGCAGTGGTGTCACCGGGGGGGTTACACCCGTGTCCTCTGCGAGGCCGCCTTCGCCGTCCGGACTGGAGGGCT
This sequence comes from Vannuccia rotundouncinata, assembly GCA_034780395.1. Lineage (NCBI taxonomy): Eukaryota > Metazoa > Platyhelminthes > Proseriata > Coelogynoporidae > Vannuccia > Vannuccia rotundouncinata. The sequence continues at coordinate 20,135 of JAUZNC010052878.1, read as the reverse complement.
TGCCTGGGATGCTCGTCGAGTGGTTAAGGCCGCGGACCCGCGAGTTTCGGCGAACACGCCTTGTGGGCATTGGTGGCGGCGGAGGGGTGTCAGGACTCGAGGCTGTGGGGTCACCATTAAAAAACAAAGTTACAACTGGCGACAGAGTAAAGGGTGCACAAAGCCGCAACTGTGGCTCACAGTCTATCTGGGCGTCAGCAGCCGCTGCCGTGGGGTCCAGGTCACACTGGAGGTAGAGGGGCGACCGTAGAAATGACTTCTCCTCGATACCGCCGATCATAGGGGGGCGCCACACGGCTGCAGGGGGGGTGGGCGTGTCGGGCACTGCTCTCTGACGTAGCACAGACTGTCGGAAGGCTGAGAGAGAGAGAGAGAGAGAAATGGGGCTGCATTAACACTCCTTTGAAATGAGGTTTTTGATTCCAAAACGGTTTCTTTGATAGTGTTAATCTAACAGCGTCAATTGCGTCAATTAAAATGTAAAGTCAATTAGAAATTTTTATTAAATAAGTCAAGTTTTAAAGATGAACAACTAACGATTGGATTCTAAACACACTTGAGGCATGCATGTTGAATCAACGATTTAACTTCTCAGTCGTACACAATATGCAGAATTAAATAATCTTGACCCGCTCCCGGTGGTACATAACAGCGAAGGAGTAATAATCCAAATATTAGTACATATCAGTATCCAAAACAAGTTTAAAACAAATAAATGACAAAGTTTTAGATTGAAGACAGGCGCATATCTGTAAGTGATTGAGAGTCATCTTACCACCACATTATCCTCACTATCTTCAACTATCAAAAGCAAAAGAAAGTGATCAAATTATGTTAAGGATAAGAAGAGATTTTGTGAATTAGTTCTACTGTATTATTCTTGGAAGAAAATTTTTTAATGTATTTTCTAATGTTGAAACTGTGCCTTAAAACAATATTAAGGGCTGTTTGTTATATCGTTGAAAAGATCGCAAGGATGGTGGAACCGGGAACTGCCTCACCGAATTAGAAGTCCTTTGAATTACTAAAAACTAAATATCACAAAGGTATTTGAATGAAACTAACACAAACACTACACATATTGACTAATACAACAATAAATATATTACAAAGCAACTTGCAAAAATATATTTCAAAGCAACTTGCAAAAGCAAAAAGGGCATTAAAAGTAATATAAAATATGCTTGATCACTTTCTTCGATAACCAATTATTCAACTTTACAAAAAAATATTTTGCATAGTTCAGCTAGACTTTTGTTTAATATATTTTTGAAATATAATTCACAAAGTAGAATTATTTTTTCTATAGAATACGCGAAGCTCCCATAAAAATGAGTGTTTCAAATGCTTTGTTCAAAGTCTTACAGGTACCACAGAATCAGAACGTCAACGTTACATATAAATTAGCAGGGTGTCCACTCATTTACTGCAATGATTTTCTAAGATATTTTAAAGAATTTTACAGGATTTTCAGATAAAGTGGACACCCTGATTCAACGAATTGTAAAACACGAAACCGCCCAAATAATAAATAATCACTGTAGTAAAACAGTTTATTTATAATTTTAATTTATGCAATCTCCAAATTTCCGAACCCTTTCAATCTACGTATATCGATAGAGGAACGATCCTTTAGTTAACAAAGAAAAATTGCACAAACTATGATCACGATTCCGTTTCTACAATTATGACAACTAAAAGCCAAGAAGAAGACAGTGCAACCATCACAAGCTTCGGAATCAGAATCAGAATGATGACAATACAATATAGAAGTGGGGGCGAGAACATTTGGAGGATCATGCAATGTTTAAACAAGAAAGAAAAGGATTAATTTTGTAACAAATACCAAACGATAGAAACGGGACAAATAGTTAATCTTACTTCGTTGTGTTTTCAATTGTAACACTAAAATAATAATAACATCATAAGTTAGAAGGCGACATCATTAGAAGAACTAATAAAAAGAGTATCTAATATTATTTCGGAATAATCACAGACACACAATAAAAACGATAGTTTAAATAAAACATTTCTACATAAAATAAAAGTTCTACAATAGAATTTCAAGATCGTTGTATAGCCCAATCGTTACCACGGAAGAAGGTAGATAGAGCCACGATGTCTGGTAGTTTTCGTATCTTATAAATCTATATTTTGATTATTGGAAGTTGTAGCGGTGAAATATAGACAGAAAGTGTTTTCTGTATACTGCATTTAGATAAATACATTAGACATGGTTAAAAAATTTAATTAGATTTTTTTTACAAAGGAAAATTTAAAATATAATGAATAAGACGATTTTAAGAAAACATATCTAGAATATATATAAAAAAATAAGGGAAATATGACGTGTTTATTATACCCAGTCATACGGCGAAAGCTTCACTTAGAAGCGAACAAGAAGTGTACATAAAAAAGACCACAAAGGATATTTGTCCAGCGTACAGGGAAAATGGCAGAATTATTTAGTATAAAACTTATTATAAACACCAACACAATAAATAGAACGGCCACAAACTTCAAAAATATCTTTTTAATTATCAACAAACTGTGTTCTTGTTTTTTAAAGGAAAGGGGGGGGGTCCTCTTACATTTGATGGTATTTTTAGTTGTCCTCAGACTGGCCTCCAAGCGCTGCATTCCATCGGTCACATATTCCAGGGCGATTTCATTTCGTTCCGAGTTAGTCACTGATTCCTGATCCAGAATACGGACTGTCTCGTGTAGAGAGGACTGCCGCTGGTACACCTCCTCCAACCGATACTGTAATGATTCCACTCTGGGGGGGGGGGGCATATATTGATAAAGAAATGGAGCAACGAGAACTATGAGACACCACAAACCAAAGTATTGCACAACTTACTTGGAGTGCATGTCAATAATCTGTCTGTCCTGTTTCAGTTTCTCCGTCTTCAACTTCTGACGGCAATAATCCTCAACACACTCTTCTTCAAAGTCGTGAAGCTTTTCGATTTCATCCTGATTCAGGAACAGTTCTTAAATAAGAGCACAATGAGGTCAATCAAGGCCAGTTAAGCCAAACACACACTGCTGGCAGCTGTTCAATACTCACTGAGGCCTGCCGAGTGCTCCGTGATCTTCCTGTTGTCCGGAGTGGCCTTGCGCATTCGCACCAACCAGCGAATGAAGATGTAGAGCCAGGAGATGATGATGAGTGGAGGCGGCAGCAGTGGTCGCGACTCGTACTCGATGATCACCCCGTAGCGAAGGTACTTGTAGACGAGTTCGGACTGGGCTCTCACCGACCCGTAGATATCGTTGAACTGGGCGATGATAATGGAGATCATGACGATGATGGCTACCAGGAGGTAGAGCACCATGGTGATTGGAACAAACTCTTTGAGAGGTGCTTCGAGGACGTTTGCGGGCCAGTCGACCGCTGTTCACACAAAGGGAGTTAATTAGGAGAGGGGGAGGATTTCTCATCAGCTAGTTCAGCTCTTACGATCAATTTCTCCAGCATAGACCTCCCCGTATAACATGAAATAGGGCTTAAGCATGAGTCCCTTGACTGATTCGAGGGTCACCTCGGTGTTGTTGGGGAACATAATCCCCTGACGAACAACTCCGAAGGACAGGAGTGGGATAAAGAGAAGAATCACAGCGGGGAACATCGCATTGATCTGAAGACAAAACAACAGGGAATAATATGAGTGTGTGGGCTATGATAATTATTAGAAAGTGAGTGTTTAGCTCACCATCCTAACAGCCATGTAGATATAGGATCCAACAATCCTCCAAATCTGCATCAGCTCAATAATACGCATCAACCTTTGTAGAATAAAAGAGATCAACGATTAGACGTGTACAACCAACTTTATGGAGACAACACAACTAACTCACCAAAGAGCGCAGCATATCACGAGCATATTTCTCCCACGCATGTAGTACACTTCAGAATACATTCCCGCAGTACGTAGTGCAATACCCACTAGAGAAATAAGACACATAACATAGTCGTATTTGTTCCAAAAGAAGTCAAGATGCACTTTCATTTTCTGCCAATAAGTTGTCCCACCACTTAGTGATACCTAAAATAAAATACGGATATGCTACTTATAAAGTGATAATAGTATAGTACAAAATAATTATTAATTGGTTATACTAGTGAAAGTGTAATGGTTATTATGACAAGTTAAAACAAGCAACTACATTTAATGGGAAGCAGAAGACAGTAAATAACACAACCAAATTTAAATGGGCCAGAAATCCTTTCTAAATTACAGCCGTAATAAAAATGTGAAAAATTGATAATATATTTGAAATAATAATTGTATAATTGAATGTTTTTTTCACCATTGGATGTAAACACCGAAATGCACCGATTTCATCACTATAATCAAGCGAAAAGCAGCGATATCGCAGTACATGGAAGTTTATAAGAAAGACGTAGGTCAAGTATATAATATTAAATCATCAAATATATTGGGCGGGTAGTGTATTGTGAATGAAACATTATTATGACCACTGACTGTAAGGTATTATTAATTTATTTAATCTTATAAATATAATTATCAATTGAATTTTCAAAAATTTCTGAGTTCAAAACTGAGTTTAAACTATCAGAAATATAATTTTCATTAAATTATATTTATTAAAAGATATTTGTCCCTATTTTTTAAACGATTAAAATACCCACTTTGTAATAATTATTTATGTAATTAAAATATTTACAAATATTAAAAGTTTTATATTTATGAGTCTTAAATTCTAATTAATAATTATTAGAATACGGAAAAATCCCATTATAAAATATTAGTATAAAGTTAGTCATACAGTTAAAATATATTCTAAAATATAATCCGAACTGTGATATCAATATCAGCGGTGAAAATAAGGTTCAACAATTCGACAGACAGACTCCTTAAAATTAATAGTATTATATATTATTAATTAAAACACTAAAAATCATCGGGGAAATGAATCAAATGAAATCAAAAAAGTTGCAGCTAAAAAGGAACAAATTAAAACTCACCAACTGGACAGGTAACATAGAAAGAAAATACACCAATAATGTTAAATAAATAAGTGAAATAATATTAGATTAAAAACAGTTAATTTATTATAAACTGACACGGAACAATGTCGTTGACTATTTTTAAAAATAATTTATACAATCAACATTGTGTGAAGTTTTATAATGATATTTTGAAAGATAAAATTGCAAAAACCAAAGACATCGTTGTATTCTTGAAAGGTTAAATTGTTATAATAAAACACCCATTAACTGTAGTGTGTCTGTTAAAATTTACTGCAAACATAAACTGGGACCGACAAAATTAGATGTTAAAGAAATCCTAGATCCAGAAAAGGTGACAATTTTGTGCAATTTTGTACAATATTAAGAATACAAGAAAACAGAAATCTACAAACCAAAAAATACGCGCAAATTTATAAATGAAGTCTATTGAATTATTTAACTATACAACAACTGTAATTGGTAAGAGGAATGTGATGTTGAACTTATGATATTATGTTACCTCTCTAAACTTGTCGATAAAGTAGGTAAGGATGTGCAAATAGACAAAGATCTCGAGTACGGTGAAGTTTTCTCTGGGTACACTGATGATGGAGAGGCAGACAAACTGACCGACAAAGATCAAGTAGAGAATCTAATAACACAGAGAAAGAGAAGAGATGCAATTGGGTTATCATGAGATAATAATATTGTGTAAATAATGGTGAAGAAATCCATAGCAACATTCTTGGAGGAAGAGGTAGGTCCTTACCAGGTGCAGATAATAGCGTGTTATAGGGGCTGAGTAGAACTCATAGATCCTCTTAATAGCAGTCAAGGGTCGTCGGGTGGGCACCGCTACGTCGTTGATAGCCAGGTCTGTTGGCGCTTGTATGTAGGGGGCTGGGAAATTGTTCACGGAGTACGGGTACTGGTTTCTGTTTCAAATGAGGGAGGGCAGGTCTACCTTAGATTTTATTAATTACATATTATATTTATACTATCCGTAGCTTTCTAATCGAACCTTTGATATAACCTAGCACTAAGTAAAATAAAAAAATCATATTATAATGTTTCAAGACTATAAATATATAAGTCAACTAAATTAGAGATTTGAAAAGTCTTTTTGATAAGAGAGTTATTGTGAATATTAACAGTTCTAAGGAGAATAAAAATAAAGATAAAATGAAGCACATTTTAGATCTACAACCTTGTGTTATATCCATTTGTAAGGTTAAAGTTCCGGAAGTGAGGCATGGTGGCATGAACACTGTTCCTTGCTAGAGAACGATTGGCTGCCGCTGGGAGGTTGTCACATGAGAGTCGTTCACGAGAATGGTAATGATCAATATCTGACACGAGGAAGCCACAAGATCGATCAATCAATCAATATAAGAGAGAGTTTGGATATATCGGAAGGTTTCAATATTGAATTATTTAGCCAATTCTTTAAGAAATGTTACGTTTACAGGGAACGAACCAGTTTTTTGTAATATAAATGAAATATATGGAAATCATCTCGTGTGAAATACAATTAAATTAAAATTAGGGAATCGCAGGTATCGTACGTGTAAATCAATTAATATTATTACACACAAAGTAGACTATAATTTCGGGCACGTCTGTGTTTATTGATCGACCTCTCAACCGCTAACCTCACCACAATCAATATCTTGACAACAACTCACTACTGTTGGTGCTTCTCAGAGGATAACCCACAATGGAATTCCTACTGTCTGCCGATATCCTCCGCTTCCTGATGCTTTCGCTATGGTGGTGGTGCTTCTTGTGGTGCTTCACGCTCCCTAGCCTCCCATCTCTGTCCAAAACTCGGTCTTGATGATGATGGTGGTGGTGGTGATGCGCAGTGCCGGTATCAACCGAAACTCTGGTCAGGGGGTCAAGGGGAGCTCGTCCCTCCTCGACCAAGACATCGGCGGGCAGTTGGTCTCGCTTGTTCAGGTCATGAGAGCTTCCTGGTACGGAGCTGCCCTGCTCCTTAAGCATCGGGATTTCCGAGAGATTGGGGCAGCTGTAGGCCCCGGATAGAGGCAAGCGATTGGAGGCCTCGATGATAGAGGGGAGGGGTGGACTGGGCTCCTCTTCTGGCTGAAATATTGTTTAAACCAAATACTGGAGTCATCACGATTGATTTAAACTGGATTTAACATTTTTATCAAAAGAAAGAATTTTAAGCAATGTATGAGAAATTAATTGTGTCAAATTGATCAATCCAGATTGGAAATAAAAGCAATTATAACTTTAAATATTAATCATTAATCATTAAACAATAGAATATCTATAAATTAAGTAAATAACCAAAAATGTTAAAAGTCAAATTTGAACATATTTTAGCATTTGTGGAAAAAGATGATAGAATAAGTTTTTAAGTCGAATAGATTATTTTCGTTTCATGGATTACATTTAATTTAATTCTTTTAAAAGGTGTACATCGAAAAATAATGTTGAGTCATAATATACTTTAGAGTAGAATCCATGGTCTAGGGTGAATAAGGATAAGTCAGAGAATATGTTGTGAAAGTTAAGATACAAAGAAAAAAAAGAAGAAAAAAGTGGACAACAACAATTATAGTAACTGCGCTAAATAAAAAAGAGAAATTATATTGATTCAGCTGATAACAAATGGAAAAGCATGTGTAATTATTTAGACAAGCTTTATTAGTAGATAGTTTCATTCAAATTTAACATAAAATAGAAAATTCAAAAATAATAACAGCTGTTCAAATTTTTTCCATATTATAGTCTAATCAATAATTAATCGATAATATCAAATCCAATCAGAAACTACTTACTAGAAAAGGAAGCTGAGTATAGATGGATGGGTGGATATCGCATCACTAAATCATAATATATAATAACTGATATAAACCAACAACAAACAGTGAGTGATAATTGAAAGGACCGTCCAATGACCGTATTACACGTCACTCAGTCCATCTACTCACCAATAGGGGCTCGTGTGCTTGCGGCAAGGAATGTAAGCCAGTGCCGCCGCGTAATTTTAATCGCTAATTAGAAGACGACAAATAATATGACCATGTTAATAAATCCTGTGCGCGAATATTATTTTTAATACGCGCAACTTACCATAGTAACATAAGCTAAACTTAAGCATTATTTGATACAAAATGGAAATACATCGACCACATCGCTCTAACCATTGCTAGAACTCATTGCGTAAAACAATTAGTAATTAAAATTAACATGCTCGTTAAAATAAACAAAAATGCAACAAAATATAATGAATTAAATAGTATTTTGGAATTATATAAAACGTGCTTTTTATCAAATTTAATGAAAAGATTTTAAATGTGTTTTAGAAATTATGACTTCACTGTTTCGTGGATTACGACTGTTTTATTTAAGTTTTAAAATATCAAGAACAAATTTAACCAATAGGATAAATTTAAAAGTATTTAACTAAATGACTTAGAAACATACCCGTTTGCTTGATAATATTTTCTAAAATAGAGTTTTTATGATCAACAGTTGTAAAGAAAAAACATGATTCGAAATTTCAAGAAAAATCAACAATTGTGTAAATCATGTTCAAATTAATGTAAATACATTTTATACGTCACATTAACAAATCAATAATAAAAATGTATTTTTTTAGAGAAATTGCATATATAAAATTGCACATTAATACAGCGATATTGGATCTTCGTATTCAAAGAAAATATTATGATAATTGGGATGATATCCAACAATGCTAAATAGAAGCCAAAGTAAAATTACATGACAAGGTTTAGTAATCAGGCTACAAGGAAATTATTTTATTATATGAAACATTATATGAAGCAAAACTATTTTTTAAGAAAAGCAACCAAGCTGATTTAACAATGCACTATCCTAAAGCATTCTTAAGCTAGGAAATCAAATAAATATGACTGAATCCACTATCACTTGCAAACCACCAACTATGATTATATAGTTTATTTTTAAAAATGGTTTGCAAAGATCGTTGTATCTGTTGAAAATTATTTCTTACCGCAGTTACAGTAACCATTGGCTGTATATGGAACAAAACGACACATTAATAGATAATACAGAAGAGTTTTTAAATATATTATATACTATTATAAGTAGTAACTTTTTTTAAATAGTAAAATATTTCATTGGCAATCCTTGCTTACCAATCGCTTGATGCTACTCGTTCGACGACTAATATTCGACGCGTTTCGATTCATTGTCGTTATTGGAAGGTCAACAGGAATGACCAATTGTTGTTGATTTACTTGAGCATCCTTGTCAGTAGCAAACGAAATACTCGAATCCTCTGAATCAGAACTAGAAGAGGACGAGGAGCTCTGTTCGTCTAGATATTCCTGAAGTGTCTGGGCTTGAAGAGCCAATTCTTCCTTGGTCTTGAACTCAAGGAATTTACCGTGTTGTGAGAAAACGTAGATGAGGAATGGAATAAAGGGCGGCAAAACTGTGGCAAACAGCATGATAGTCACCTGAGAAGTGGGATGAGATTCATAAATAATCAATAATATAAAATTTCTACAAAAATCAATTATAATCAATAATTGATTTTTTTAGATTTAGAAGTTTTTTATCAATAAATATAATATTTAATGGTTATTGTAACCAGTGTTCATTACTTATTATTCATTATAGAGCTCTTTAATTTAAGGAACAGATCAAGTAATGACTTACTCGTCCTCCCATCAAGGCGCTTTCTCGAAGTCCACCATACCATAGATCATTGAGTGTCGTCTGTGTACAGACGTGACTCAGGAAGGCTTTGCTCTCGCACATGAAGGCCAGGGAAAGACATGTGTTGTTGGAGAAGTTGCTTAGTTCATAGGTAAGCAGACGTTTGGCCTGTTCAGGACAGTGCATGTAGCAGTGGTCCTGCATTAATACCGCCTCTGACTCGAATTCTCTGGTAAGAGTCAAAACACCATTCAATAATTCAACAGAAAGTTTACAACATTGAGAGAGATTGGGACAGTAAATAAACAAATGGGCCAGGGATCTATATAGATGTCAATATGGAGTCTACATTATAGAAATAAAATTAATCAGACTGAACATTTCAACAAAACAAAATATACTGGCCAATTTAGATAAAAAATATTTAAAGAGAAAATACCGATACATCTTAGGCTTAACTTACTGTTCCCAATTTTTGAGTTCATTTGTGTACTCCATTTCAAAATCAGAATCAAGTTTCTTTCGAAGTCCACGAAGCACCTTCACTGCCATCAACGCCTAGAAAAGAACCCAACAAATAATGAATTCTAAACAATAAAACACAATTTCAACAAAGAAATATTATGAATTAATTATTTATACACATAAAACCTATTTTACATAATATTTACCTTGGCGATACTTTCTTCTCCACTAAGCATCATGTAGCGGGCTAGTTCGTATCTTCGGGTAAGCAGGGTCCACTGTAGCAGTTCTGTGTAGGGGTAGCGATAGGGCGCCGTGTTGAGGTCCGAAGGTTTAGAGGTGGAGATACTTCCGGTGGCCTGTGTGGCCAGACCTGCAGCGCCCTAGAACCGGGATAACACAGAGAGAACCAGATAAGCGTTAACCACAAACTTTTAAAACCTCGAATTGTTTTATTTGAATTATGGCGAATATCTATTTGAAATAATTAATATTAAATGCAAAAAAGACCAAATAGATTTTTTTTAATTAAAACTCGGAAAATAAGCAAGTGGTAAAACTATACTTTCTGAAATCGGTACACAAACTACTTTTTCCATTTGCGTATAAGAGTTTGAAGTATTTAGGTTAGATAAAGAATAGTGAGGAAAATTCAGGGAAGGGGAAGCGGGTTAGATTATAAAGAGAGGAAGTTGATTCATTCAACAATCATAATTTAAAGAAAAATAAATCAAACCGTTTTTAAAAAATGTCCATAAAAAGATAAGTTATATCACATTTTCAATCTATAGATTCCAAAAATAAATACATGAAAGTAAAAAGCAGCAAATGATTGACATAGATAGGAGGATTTCAATACAAGCTATGTAGAGTGCAATTAAATATTTCTTAGCTTTGCCCTTCGATTAAATTGTCCTCAAACAAAGAAACATAATTGAATAAATAAATCGAGTATTTTCTTTTTAGACCATAGAAATTTTGGAAACCTTTATTGAACAAGAAAGCAGAACCATTACGAAGCTGTATGAAGTTCGCAAAAGAAAATAACAAAACTTACACAGAAGGCATTGGAGATCTGAAAGTTGACGGGCAATTATATCAAAAAAACGAAATCTTTAACACACATTTTTCCAAAATAGTTTGTGTTGAAAAAAAGTACACAAAAATGACTTAAAAAGGAAAAATTGCTAACATGCATGAAAATAATGAAAAAATCAAGTAGCTTCTCTGATCTATATTAAAAAATATTATAATAAGAAACATTAAATAATACAATTTTAATAACTAATGAACGACAACGGTATAACAACCTGGTATCAACGAATCTATTTTTGACAGTTTAAAAATTAAGTAAAACTTTGACCAAAACTAAATAAAAACAAACTAGATGAAGTATAATATTATACTCTTTACCGGACGATAGGTTTTGTGTTTCTGTAGGGAGATGTCACGATAGAAGAAAATAGTGTGTATTTTTTTTAAAAAAATCGGAAAATATTGTGATAATTTTTGAGTTTAGTTCACCTTGGATTGGAGGGTGGCTCGGTCCGGCTTCTGGCAGTAGAGATGTTGATATCCATTGCCAATGAGGAGTTGCAGTAGCTGACCAACCGCTCGCAAAGACACCTAAAGAAATTTGTTATTATATGTATTATACAAAACTACATTCGTTACTGCTGTTATTTTTATCAGTAGTAAAAATTGATTTTATTGATATTTTAATCAAACAAAAATAATTATTTATATTATTTCAAACTCTAATGATCAAAAATCAAACGGTTAATTCAAACAATAAATAAAAGTTACTCACCACTTTCGACCCGATAATCTTGGTAAGAAGACGACGGAAATTCTCATTTCCTTTAATGTTTCGGACTGAATACAAATATTCAAGGCGACTTTTCGTTAGAAAGTTAGTCATACTCACTCCTTGTTCCAGGAGCAGTTTCACAAATTCCAAACGATCGTTAATCAGAGCATCCAACATGGCGGTTTCTAGGTGTGTCCTCTAGGTAACGTAGGCATGGAGCAGAACAATATCAAATGAAGTAAACATCAGTGTTCAACTGTTTTTAATAAAAAAATAAACTAAATAAAAGTTATTTAAAAATTGTTTCAATTGTAACTACTGAAATCTCGATATTTGATAATAAAATAATGTCAAATTTGTATACGGTAGAATCTATAAAGAGAAATGTCAATTTTATATAAATATTCCTAACTATAGTATAGTTAATTTCAGGTATATTTCATGAAAGAATTTGTTTGTTAAATTTATGAAGAAATTTTTTATTTAAAAATATCCCTTTTAAAATAAATCTTTGATCCTCAAAACATTTTCAATGACACTTGATGAGATATTTAAAGGCGTTTACATTATTTCTGTGTGGGTAATTTTTACAAGTTGACATTGTATTTTGCGTATCATTACAAAAATAACTGTTTCATTGAATGCAAGATAAAAATAATTGTTTTTACCTAATTCCCGACTTTTTATTTAATAGTCGATTCAATTATAAGATATGTAATGACTATACCTACACAATGATTTTGGAAGTTTAACAATTATTAATTATTATAAAACATAATTCTTTAGTTAGAGAAGAGTCTATATTTTCTGTGATGTTTGTATGGAATGGATCAGATTTTTAGAAGGTCATCCTTCATTGATTTTGCTTCAACGTTGAGAACATACAACTCCTTGAATGAAAAACTTACAAGATAATGTTTAGACGGCCAGTTTTTATACAGAAAGGTTTCTGTCTTCTAGATTTTCATAGTCATCTATCATTTACAGAAATACACAACAGCTAATGTGCGTCTAGCCATATGGATAAACATTATATTATATTACATTTATGTTTATATTATAACTTATGCAATATAGAAATGTAATTGGATATTTATAACATTAATAATAACTATTTATTTATTTAATTAATTATAATATCAAATGAATTCCAGACTTTTTCCGAATTTCCGATTTGTCGGCACCACTGTGTATGTATAAAATGATTTATTTAGAAGATAGTCTGTAACTGTTACAAAAAAAACATTTCAACTTATCGCAGACAACAACTAGAATATATTTAACAATAACAAAATAATTATATTATCCTCAAATAAATATAAACGTTTGTTCTTTATACTATTAGAAGGTAGAAATAATAATATTGACGTAAAAAAATTTAGGATAAATCAAAATGAGCATAATTATAATAAATTAGAGAAGCAGAACTTGAAGAACAGAGGATACTCACAGAAGATTCGAACTGGTCGTGTTTAAAGACGTGCTGACGAGCGATATCCGGCCGATTCCAGGCCATTGTGTAGGAGAGCTGTTCAGGAAGAGTAAGGTTCCGGCGTGCAGCTGTGGGAGGTAGGGACATTATCAAGTGGGGTGCCGACAGTACACTTTATTAATATACGACCACCTATGAATTAGATATGGTGTTGCTAGGAGAAGGAGGGTGTGTAGAAGCTAGAGTAGAAAGAAAATGAGGCAGTAATTATGAGGAGGAAATTGTAGCTTCTGAAGGCATGTAGGCTATTTGTAATAGAAAATATCTTAGACAAAAGTTGTCGGATGTGAAAATTCAGACTAGATTTCATAAAAGATAAAATTTAGCATTGATGTTTCTATCAATCATTCAAAAGTTGATGTTTTGTTTATAAAATATTTTTTTAATGTTTTAAATAATAATATTTGTCTTATTATCATAACATTACAGAGAAATAGCTTTAGAATCGAGAACTAAAAACTTCTAATATATTTCGTTTTTTTCTAAACATGTTTTCTCTGAACCTTTATATAGAATCTCCTCTTTACATCCTTTTTAGAATAATTATACTAAAAAAAAACTTCCCGACAACAAAAAGATGAAATGCGTTTTGTAGCCAACTTCGAACAGCTAACTATCTACATTGAATGGTTTATATTACTGCTGTGTCCTTTTTAAAGAGAAATCTTAAATAAAACATCCTTTAGGTGATGAAGCAAATTATTTTTCTGAATGAATAAACACTGAACTGTTGTTGAGTCACATCAAATATGTCGTCTATTTGTCAAAGTCGTTCTGGAATATATTCGGCAATTAGATAATTAGACAGTATAAAAAATAACACGGAACGCTGATTCACAATAATTAGGGCTTGTTCACTCAAGGGATATTATTTTTACGTCGCTTTCTTCCAAAGAAAATTTAGATTAATGAAATTTGTTTTTTTGCTGGCGTATAAAATACAAAAATATACAAATAAATATAAATAAATTTGTATAAATAAATATACAAAAAAATATAAAAAGTTTTCACTAATTATTTATCCATTTCTTAAAGTACGATTGATTGATTAGTAAAATGAACTCAGAATCGCTCCTTATTAACCAGGTTTCAACTTTAATCAACAAACATTTTCAAAACACGCTAATAAATGTGAGGTTGGTGATTTCAATAAGAATAAGTGAACCAGTTCAATGCAGATGACATCTTACTCAAATGCAGATTTATAAACTTAGAAGAAGGAATGCAATTACACAAAAACTAGAAATATAGAATAAAATAATTAGGTTAGAACAGAGAGGAAATAAGAATAAGACAATCTATAATCCTGTTGATATAATTGAATAAAATGACTATTCATAATTCAACAACCGTCACACACAACCGCGTTAATATTCAATTTATGCAGTAGATATCGATGACGATTGACAGAAACAAGATATCAGAAAATATTTTCCTTTTGGAAATATAATTGATATTTCAAATTTAAAGTAAACCAGCAATTAAACAAAATCATGATGCTATCATTCATTTTTCCATATTGATAAACATAAAAAACTAATACATACAATCGAGTCTAATGCCTGAATCTATGTCTTGATATTCCACTTTAAGTAAACCTA
>JAUZNC010052867.1:0-14932 GCA_034780395.1 Vannuccia rotundouncinata | reverse complement strand
TAAAAATAAATTCTCTTTAGTTTATTTTGTTCTATTTACGTTAAAAATAATTTTCATAAATGGTCAAAAAGTATGTTTAGCTTCATGAAATTTATTTTGTTTTACTACATATTAAAATGAAAATTGTTTGGAAAATATCAAACGATTTATATAAATGATTCATTTTATTGGGTATATTACTTATTAGTTATTTTAAAAATTCCACCTTTTCTGATTATACCACAGTCTATTTGTATTATTGCTAACAGTTCGTAAAACAGAAGTTGACGACAGAAAACATAATTTTAACTTAATTAGTTGACATAAAACATCGTAATTTTAACTCACATTGATAAGAATCATAAATGAAATATCTTCTTGGATCAGTTGTCACATTATAGGACGTTGTCCGTGAAAATGTCATCTGAAATGGAGTTTATTCCATAGTTCAGCAACAATAGAATTTTTACAAAATACAGTCAGTCTATCATATCTTTCTGAAAATATATTTTTTTATTTTTGAAAATAGAAACACCTAAATTAGATATATTCATGTAAAAAGAAATAATAAGCAATGATATTTATACTATTTACAATTTACTTACCTCCTATATTTATACTATTTACAGTATTTTTACCTCCTATATTTATACTATTTACAGTATTCTTACCTCCTATAGCAAGCGAAAGAATCAGAGCACAGTAACACAAGAACGTTCTTGACATTGTTTATCTCAACAATCAAAAATAAATAAATAAAGAATATTTTTGAAAAGTAATAGGTTTAAATATCTGAATAATTGGCAGCTTTATTCAACTATCAAGGAATTATTTCAAGCTGTTAAAATTATGATAGATACCATCTGACAGGTGGTTAATTATAAAATAGCATTTAAAAAAAACGTCTTTCATAAACATAAAATTTAAAGCATTTTTTAAAAAATTGACACTTTCTCGTTTTTTATATTTTGAAAAAATATTTAAAAAAAATTTAATTAAATTTTTACGCTGTTTTCTATAATTTAAATTTAAAAAGTGTTTTATTTAAACACATTCATGAACATCTGTATTTTACGTAGAAAACACATTTTGTAATCTTTTATTACCATATATTATATTTCTATCAAAGTTTAAAAAGTGTATTAAATTTAATTTATTTTTGAAAAATATATTTTTTTTAAATATTGTGTACTCTATGATATCTGTTAAGAAACTGTTATTAAATTATTTTACTACTTGTTCTATATTAGAGTAGTACGTTTTAACAATATTTATTTAGTTTAATTTCTAATTTATTACTCATTTTGTTTTAAATTGATGTATCATAATATTGTAAAAGTATTTCGATTTTTTGTGTTATATTTCTAATACATGTATTCATATTTTTAAACATGAAGTTTCGTATTTATCCTCTCGAAGCAGGCAGTCAACTGGACTCTGTACTCGCTTATTTCGGAGGCATAATCTCCTCCGGCCCGGTGGATCTTAGAGGACGCACTCTGGATTCACTTCGGTATAGGATCACTGTTCCCAGCGACAAGGTAAGGCCTCAATTCAGAGTATAGTTAAATGTTTTCAGTGTATTTTATTTAATAAATTGAACATAATAAGTATAATTACTACTTGTGAATTTGTTCCTCTGCTGACGACATAAACAATAGTTTTTCACAATGAGTGTTCTGTTCCTTTCTGTAATATTACAATCTGAATCATTATAATGAAGATCCAGCCTCTGTGGGGACAGCATCGTGTTTTTGTATTTCTAGTTAGTTTAAACGTGTTTATCAGTGACCAATATTTGATATTGATTAATAATTAATTCATTTGTTTGACGTTGAATTTGGGATGTTTAATTGTTGGTTATGTTGTTTTATTTGATTAATTTTATGCTATTTATTGTAATGAATATATCCTTTGTTTAAACTGATGTCCTTTTGTTAGATATTGTTGGTAATGTATGTGTTAACTTGATTATATACAAAATAAGAAAAATAAAAAAGTATTCTGTGAAAATTTACCACTGATGGAATGAATTTAAAACAGGATTAAGAAATAATTTAAAGGGGTCTCGACTATAAGACTCTATTCGTGTGTGAGCAAAATGGATGGGAGGATGTTTAGTAAAAGATACTCAAATACATAATAAATAATACAAAAGGTTTTAAATAAATAATTAAGTTACGGCTTTTGAAACACACAAGATCGAAGTGAAAATTGTGTAACAATTCAATTTATAGTTTCTAATTTTTTTCTGTTCTGCTACATTTTTATTGGTGATCTTGTATCGCAACTCCCCACTCGTCAGGTATCGTTCGACGTCTGTCAAATAACTTTCCATTGGTTCAAGTGTGTTCGAGGTTCCTGTGAGGCCACCATGCGTCTCATATCTTCTTTGGCTTCTCAGCCTTTCCTTGAAAACCGTATGGGGGCAATTCGGATCATTAAGAGCATGGCCAATCAGGTAAACACACAAACTCATTATTATTCACAAATTCTTTTTTTACAAAAATTATTAAATATTTTAACTATTTAGATGATATGAACTCGTTTGCTCAACTACTTTGTTCTTTTGTTTTACTGAATGTAATAGCATTTCAAGCTCTGGATATTTATTATTTAGTCAAACAGAACGGGGATTCTACTCAAATTTGTTAAATATTTGATGTCATCTTCCAAAATGTCACAAACAAATCTTTATATAATGTACCTGTTGCATTGGCCTCTTTAAACATGCTCCAATTATTCGTCGTTACTGCGTAATCACCAAAGTTTTGATTTGTTTTGCAATATTTTGCTTCTTCACTGGCGGATTAAATATATGTCTTTTCATGTTTTTAAAATGTTAATTATATATTTTGTAATTAAAAATCAGTTTGGACTTGTGGTTGGCAATGTTATTTGAAATATATGTATAAAAATATATATTAATGATTGATGATATACTTTGGACGGCCGCTATATTACTCAATATAAGTCAAATTTATTATATTTTAAATAATTCTAAATTTTTATACAAATTTCAATATGTAGAAAATAATATTATAGGTAGGAACATACCTTCTGGTATACAGCTTCGAGATTAATGTTGGTAATTAGCGAAATAACAAATGCTGTAGTTTTATCAGATACTTTTTGATAAGACTAGATTTGAAACGATACAATTAAATGTAGCTCACTGGCTCTATTAACATATTTTTTGGGGGTGTGGTTATATAAGGAGCGCAAATAAATGTATCTATTGAAGAAGAGCAAAACAATATGATCCTTTGTCATGTGAATATTTATATTTATGACCTCAGTCAATGACAATAGCTATTATTCGATAGGTTAGCCAAGGACATATTATAGATATATACTTGCCTCAGAAAATACAAAGAATATCTTTTGGTACTCCTCAATTATTTGGCCTCAGTGTTAAAAGTTCTCTAATATTGGTAATAGTGGTGCGACGAAAAATTGCTACGAAAAAAGCCTTACAAATATTGTACACAATTAACCCTAGAACGACCAGGTGGTTTTATACCCCTAGGAAGACCAACATTCCCAAACTCTTGATAGAAGCAACCAAATTTTAAAATTTCTTTTGCAATAACTTTTTGTTCATGAAATCTATCGATTGGTATACATTTTTAAATTATACTAATTGTTTAAAATATCAATAAGTAGTATAAATGTTTTTTAAAGATTTTTTGGTTATAAATTTTTAAATAAATAAGCAATTTAAATTCTTTTTTAAGGAAAACCAGATCCATATATAGTTGTGTTATATCATCCTTCGTGATTTCTGATCATCCAACATATAAAAAGTGTATTTTAGATATTTCAACGGATGATCTGGATCATAAAATAGAGTGATCCAGATCATATAGTAATAAATATATTCTGATGTTGTTGAAAATTTGGAATTCAATGTGTAATGCATATGCAATTTTGGACTAAATTTTACTCCAGTGCACCAAAATCACGATTTTTATTTTTAATCCAGATCAAAGTGTATCAGATCCGGATCATAGAGTAAATTTAATCTGAATTCACATAAATTCAGAATTATAATACTATAAAACAATATAAAACCATAATAGGTATGTGTGTACCAAATTTGGAATCAATATTATATCTTTGAGAGTTAGAATCACGATTTTAATGATTCGAAATGCTGTTTTGATCATAAGAGTCAAAAATCGATAATCAATAATAATATAAAGTGTGGTCCAAACAAATTTTTTATAAATCATGAACCAAACAAATTTGGTACTAAAAATTTCAGACCAATCGACCTACTCTTCTGAATGCTAGAGTTTTTTAAAATATGTGGATCAATTTGACCCCCCCCCCCAATTTGACCCTTTAGTCTTTCTAGGGTTCTAATAATATAACAACTTGGTTGAACTGAGTTCTTTGAATTAAAAAAGCGTAAAAAGAATCGCATTACATCCTATATAATATATTTACGTATAGCATATATTAATTAATACTATATTACAGCAATTATATATATTAAATACAAAAACATACAGAAAAACATTGTACAGTAGTTATAAGTGCAATTACAAGATAATTAAATAATATTCTTTCTATATGTTAAAAATAATCAAGCACAATATCCACCATTATTTAAAATGATATAAATTTATATAAAGTCATAATTCGTAAAGTAATGTATGAAAAATATGAAGGTGTACAAATAAAATAGAATCACTGTTTTAAAGTATCATAATAATTAGTTCATCTTTATTAAATGTTCATATTAAGCAAAGCAGTGAATAATAGATTCATATAGTCACAATAATAAATATACTCTTGAAAGAATAATTAAACAAATATCAAATTTTCACAATACATTATATAAATAAAATTGTTTAAAATATTAGTGAAGAACATTCAATTATTGAATTAAAGTCAAATAAACAAATATTGTTAGGGTTATAACGGTGAAAGCAAAACAAATATCGTAAAAAGTTGAATACATATTATATAAATTTTAGAAAATGCACAAACAACATTAATTTATTTTTCAAATTTTATATATCGAATAGATCAAAAAAAAATAATTCAATATAAATTATGGAAAAAACTAGTAGTACAATGTAACATACGTTATTATCACAAAGGTATAATAAATACTAAACTTAAATTTATTATATTGAAAATAAAAGTTATAATCTTCATAAAACATTCTGAATAATAATTCAAATGTCACACTATACTGCATGTTATTATTAAAACCATGGTGAGTTCAAATATGAGTGTCTGTGAGCAAAATATGACTCCGACTTCCCATACTTCCAGAACTCTCCTCGTCATAAATCAACTCATCGTCATAGAAGGAACTATTGAAGGCCGAATCATACAGCATCCCCTGGTTCCAATCACCTTTTAGAGAGTCAAAATCTCCCGGAGAACTGCCGAACACGACGTTGTCCGGTAGCAGACCATTGGACGACGAAGACACCCCAGGTCCTGGGAACAAGCGCTGGGGATGACCCGCGAAGCGGGGATTAGTGAAGCTGAAGTTGACCTCATCATCTGGTTGTGAGTGTTGGAGGTGGTGGTGATTGGAGTCACGGGTGTGGGCGGCGCTGGTGGAGGGCGGAGCTGTACGTCTGCTGGTCACGGTTGCGGGCTTGGACAAACTTCGGAGTGAATGCGGCTTAAGGGAGCTGTTTCCATGTTCAGTAGTGATAATGGAAAGTGGTTGAGGCAGCTTAGAGGAGCTCTGTACATGGAAGGAAAGAAAAGGTGTGTAATAGGCTGAATCGATTGATTGATGACAAAAGGGGTCATTTTAAACAAAATAGCAAAGTGCAGTCTATTTTTAAGAGAGCTTAATTTTAAGAGAGCTTAATATAGCTTCGTATATCTGTCCCTTAGGAAGCACAATTACACTTTTACAGGGTTCTCACACTTAAAAAAATAGCAAATTTCCAGGACAACTCCAGAATTTATAAGAAAGTTTGGGTGGAATTTTCAGTGAGTTAAAAACAAATTCACCGGCTTTCCATGTTTCTTTGTTTTTCAACATTATAAATTTGATCAAAGACCAGCTGGACATCCATTCTGTGCCCTGACTGTAAACTCACTCATTTTTCTTTCAATTCGGTTTCATAGCCGGAGAATTTGTAAAAATTTATTAATGGCAACAATGCAAAAAAGTGTATATCTCAATGCAAGGACAAATTTCAAAATTCAACGACAATCCAGGAAACTCCAGGACCGCATGAACCCTGTTAACGCAGGACCTACCCGACTGGTTCCGCCCTTGACAGTTCGGGAAGGGGCCGGATCCGTGGACCTTTCGGTCATCTCAGGAACAGGCGGCAGCGGTACACTGGGCATGTGCAGGGGGAGTCTCTCCCGGACATAAGGGGTTCTACCACTCCCACCGCAGCATCCGTCTTCTTGCCGATGACGTAGGAGGATTACCATGACGACCAGCAAGATCAGGAGGCCTACCAGTACCATGACGATGATGAACCAGGCCTCCTGGTAGACGGGTTTTAAGGTGGTGGTTGTGGGACTGCTGGTGACAGCAAACGTTCCTGCGTCACAAAATATGGATAGAGAGGTCGGATAAAGAAATCGTCAGATTAAAAAAAAAGATTTCGTTAAAATGTAAAGAATTTAATTGTGAGCAATATTATTCCGTTTTATTTATCGAATAATTTTTTATTATACACACAATTTTTTTAGAATTATTAAGAATTGGAATTATGTGCAATAACAGAAAGATATAAACAAAACCATATTGATATAAGTATACACATACAAGATCAAAATACCTGCCTAATCTACTGTTCAGCAGGTGAAGTAGCTTATAACAGTTTGGTTATAGTGTACAAACCTATTGTTGAAAGTTACACGGAGTCACTGTAGTTGTATTAATATGAATTATTATCACACCATAAAATTTTCATAAATATTTAATATGCGATTTTAATCTAAGAGTTAAAAAAATACACTAAAAAAACTTTAAAAAGTTGACTTTGGGGTGATTTTACACTATTTTTATAATAGCTTCATGTAATTATATTACCTATATTATACAGTATAATCGATGTTTGAGTGGTATTGGAAATTCCAATTTGTTATTTGAAAGCGTGCACTGTGCTGTCTAGTGAAATATTCCCTCGGTTAACAAGGGTTAAAATTGTCCGAAAATGCATAAAGAAAAATACATGAAACTAATCAGCCCTTCTCATAATGTGCAGAATTAAATGCTACCAGCATAAAATAGTTGCATGAAGCCACAACGCAATGAACCAAACTGTGAACCTTGCTCACCTCCATAACCCGGCAAATTGATATCAAAGAGCACTTTGGGAGCCGAGATACTTCCAGTCTGAGTATTGACGAACACTTCAAAGATGAATTTCTGGTTCTGAGTTTCTCGAGGCTGTTGATAGTGGGTTGCCGTTCCCATGGGTAGGAGGCGATCATCCACCGACAGGGAGTAATTGACCACCGGACTGTTGAGTATAAAGGTGTTCGACCAGTCGATAACGACTTGGCTTCCGTTGAGAGTGAATACCGGAGGGGTCTTGTAAACCGGTACTGTATAAGGTGAAGAGAAGAGAAGTGTTGTATAAGATTAATTAATAATCGTAGTTTTGACTGTTCGAATTGGTATTGAACTGCGATCCTTTGCTTGTTTGATACAAACTGCTCTTTTAAGCAGATCAATTTAAATCGATGTATGATTAGTTATAAATTCAGTAATTATTATTATACATTCGTAATTAAAAAAATAAATATAATTAACATAAAACTTAGACTACTAACAAGAATAATCAGTAGTAATATTCATCCAATCTGTATTTTGTGATCGACCATATTGATTATCGACTTTGAGGCGGAAGAAATAGACAGTATATGGTTTCAGGTCTACGATTTCTGTAGTTCTATTGACACCTTCATACGCAACTCGGGTCGTAGCATCATCGCGCATTTCCAAAATGTATCTAGAAAAGAAGATACGTTATAATATTATAATACATATAATATATACACTGTTATATTATATACAATAAAGATGACAATTAATAAAAAATTAAATAATAGTTTTCTTTCTAGACAAACATTTTGTGATGAGTTTAAGGTTAAATTTAAAAACTGCAAAATAAAAAAATGTGTTTATATTTTATTATGGAGTGGTAATTTATATTAATTATGTTTAATGTTGTATTGTCTTCATTCTACCTACTTTTGTAAAATCCCATTAATCTTGTTTGGTGGAAGCCAGCTAAGTGATACACTCGTATTGGACAATGAGTCCACCGTTGGTTGGTTCAGATATTGTGGAAAGTCTGGCAGAGTGTGTATAAGACTTTGAGGACCTCTGGTACATCCAGGTCCCGTACACACAGACACGGATACAGAATAGGTTGAAAATGGGATCAAGTTCACAAGTGTATAGTAAAATACTCGTCCTGTGTCCACCTGAAAACAAAATGAAAAAATATTTCATGAAAATAAACTAATAGATTAATAAGTTTGCTTATATTTTAACTCATACCTTTGAATTATTCACATAAATATGGTAAGCTAAAATAAACCCATTGATCTGCGACGCTCCGGGTTCCTGGATTTTAATGCGAGCAGTTCTGGCTTGCACTTCAACAACCAGAGGTGCAAAGACATTGAACGGGAGTGACTCTTTGGTTGTAACGGTGGCCCATGCACTTGTAACTCCATCTGGTAGTTGGTTGTAAGCAGTCACACGATAACGGTACGTCGAATGTGCCAACAGCATAGTAGCATTTTGAACAAATTCCAAAGCAGGCCCTTCGTACACTGGCAGAACAGCTCCATTCTTTTCAACCCCCTCTGTCAACAAAGTCACGGATGTTCGCTCGAGAAGATATCGCGTAATGAGACCGTTGGGAATTTCTGGTGGGGACCAAAATATACGCACACCGGAATGGGAATTTTCTGCATTGCCTAGTGGGACCAGTGTTGGGGGTTGCTGGTTTCGGGGTACTGCTTGTAATGTCATTGCCGAGACCTCAGTTGTCAAACTACATCCACCATCCGTGCACATTTTCACTCTGACTCCATAGGCAGTGTATGGCTTCAGATTCCTGACGTTTGTGGTTGTAGTAGAGGGATTCAAAGCCGGTAAATAAGGAGAACCATTAAGAATGATTGTATAGTCCTTCAGAGTGCCTCTGGGTTTGCCAGGTGGATCCCAATCAACTTGCAGAGAAGTTGAAGAGAGTGCCTCAACTCTTGGACGTGTCAAGCCTTCTGGAGAAGACGAAAGAGTTCTAACCAAGGTCAAGGTGCTAGTTGTGTAACCGAGACTATTGAAAGCACTGATCGCGTAAGAATAGTTCCGGCCTGGCTCAAGATTCGAATCTCGATAGAACAATATATCAGGAGAAACGGTGCTGACGCGTACTCCATTTCTGAGAACTTGATATTCGAGTAACTTTCCATTTGGATATTGCGGCTTGGTCCACGTGACTTCAGTTGTTGTTGGGCTAGTTGAAAGAACGGTTGGTGGATTCTGGCCTTTCGGTAGTGATTCTTTAGTTTTGGCTAGAACGTCTATGCTCTCAGAGCAACCACCACGTGTGCATACAATTAAATGAAATACATAATCGGTATACGGAATCAGGCCTTTTACAAATATCTGAAATTCCAATCCGTTGTAATAGACCTCTCCATTCATAACCAGTTTATATGAAAGTATAACTCCCGTGTTCAATTGTGGTACGCTCCAATTTGCTAGAATTGTTGTAGCATTAATAACATTAAGATTAGGAGGGTTTAGATGTTTGGGAGCAGCTTCCAAAGTTCTCACTATCTGTTTTGCACTAGTAGCGCAATTATCAGACGTCGCTTGGTTACATACAGTTAACGTATATGCGTAAACGGTGTATGGTAATAATCCCCTGTCTACAAACATGTATGTAAATCCACTTGACATAGATTCTATATGGACTCTAGTTTCATTTCTTTTAATTTCGTAGGTCATAATTATACCATTTGGTTTTGCGGGACGTTTCCAAATTACATTCAAGCTCGAAAAAGAATCATCGATAAAATTTATCACAGGCGGGTTCAATAATTCGGAGGCAGCTTGCTTGGTGGTCAAATTAGTCCAATCACTATTAGCACAGCCAATTGAATTACACGAAGATACCATATAGGAATATTGAGTATATGGTTCAAGATTGGTGTCGATATATTCAAACATTGTATTATTATTTTCGCTGGTAATATTCAAAACATACACAATAACTGCATCAGGGGCACTTCGTTTTTGTCTGGTATTATTAGTGGAGGTTACCAAAGACTTAGAGAGTCTATAAATATCAAATCGTATAATTTTACCAGATGGACTCAATGGTAATCGCCATCGTATGCCAATATATCTCGCTCCAGTTTGCAGCTTCTGTGGGGGCAGTTGGTTAGTGGGCAGAATTTCTGCCGTTTGGACTGTTAGGGGGGCAGCCCGTGAACACAAGGTGTTTATACATGCCTCGATGACTAATTGATAATTAGTGTATGGTGCTAACGATTGATAATCGAAGGCACGCAGAAGACCTCGATAGAGAGACGTGAAGGAGTACTCGCCAAGCAGATAAACTCTATATTCCGAGATAACTCCATTCGGTTGGCTAGGTGGTAGCCATGTCAGACTAATACTGGTACCACTTGGGTTAGCGACAGCAGTCATCTGATTTAGTTTACTAGGTGAACTATTCAATGTAAGAAACGTTTCCCAATCAGTAAAAGCGAATCCGGCTCCGTTAAGACAACCCACACGAATACGATAATTTGTGTATGGATTGAGACCCGATATAAATATGGAATAGACTGATGAACCACGCTCAATTTGCGAAACGGAAAAAGTAATCGTTGGATCTGTAGAGAGTTCTTGGTAAAACACAGTATATTTAGTTATCAAACCATTGGACATTTCAGGTGAATTCCAGCTTATATGAACACTAAAAGGGCCAATTAAACTAATTTTAGGCTTGCGAAAAAGTTGGCTCAAATCTTCAAGTGTTTTTATTCCAGTCCATAAGCTTGAAGCTATGCTGACTGAATTTAACGCCTCGATATTATATTCATAGTCTGTAAATGGATTAATTCGAGGATCCTCATCAATATAGACAAATTCTGTCGAATTTATAAGTACAGCAACCCGAATAAAAGTTGTATCAGATTTTAGACGTCTGTTTATTCGATATGTCTGTACAATACCATTGGAATAAGCAGGCGGTTTCCAAGAAATTTTTATTGACAGTCGACCCACAGCAGTCAATGTTGGTGGGAGCTGTCCTTCAGGAGCTGCTTCTAGAGTTCGAAAAGAATTTGATGGCCCAGTGCCGCAGCCATTGTCCAAACCAGCTAGACAGGCACTGACATAAACATGGTAAACATTGAAGGGTTGTAGACCAATGACGTTCCCTTTAAATTTAAGTCCAAAGCCAGATTGGACAACATGTCCTGATTCGTTAATAAGTGTGATTTTGTACTGGTCCACTAAACCTTGGGGATTGAGAGGTGGTTTCCATTTTAAGAAAACAGAATACGGTCCTGTTACTGCAATTTCATCAGGCGCTAATATTTCTTCAGGAGTAAGATGAGGCATTTGAACTGTTGCTGTCGAACTGTTGACAGACCCAACACTAGTAAACCCTTCTATAAAGAAAGAATAACTCTCACGTCGAAGTAGTTGATTAACTACCAGTTCATACTGACTCCCGTTAACTGAAAATCTTCGTAGTGTGTTGGTCGATGGGTCATTGGCCAATGATTTGTAGATTACATATCGAGTGATGAGTCCGTTGGGTGTATCCGGTGCTTTCCACACGATCCGCACACTGCTTGCTGATATCACAATTATAATAGGTGGGCTCAAGTCTACTGGTGCAGCTTCAAGAGTTCTCGCAGAAACAACGGAACTATTGGTACACCCTTCAACCGTACATCCAGCCACTATAAATTGGTACATGGTAAAAGGCAAAAGGCCATTGCTTAATGTAGTACGTAAAGCCATTGTACTCATGATATTTGTAAGCAATGCTTGAATTTCGTAGACACGGTAATTAATGATAAATCCATTTGGTTTGGTTGGGGCCGTCCAATTTATTAGAAAACTAGACGCTGATAGCGCAGTGACTGTTGGTGGCAGCATACTTTCAGGAAGACCTTGTCGGGTTGCCACTGTTACCTGAAAAGTATTGAATATGACATTAGCGAGGATATAGTATTATAAAGATATGGTATTTTTGAAAACGCCTACATTAACAGGTGTTGAGCAGCCCCCCTTATTGCACACAAAAAGTGAATACTCGTAAAGTGTGAACACTTTTATCCCACGAGAATCAGTAAAGCTGAGCTCCAGGCCACTGTAAACTTCCTCACCCGACTGCCGTTGAACCACTCTTTCATCTAGGATCTCTGACCGACGTAGAGTATACCGTTCAATCACTCCGTTGGGATGTGTGGCCGGAGACCAGCTCACTAGGATTACGTCCAGGCGAAGGGGGGTGGCGCGTGGTGGGGTAACGCCCGCTGGAGCGGCTTGTTTGGTGCGTCCCGCATTTGGTGGCGAACTGGCTCCACCAATTGTGTTAAAGGCGGTTACAATGTACTGGTGTTCCGAGTAAGGTGTCAGCTTTGTGTCTATAGAAGTACAATTTACAAATTGTTAATGGTACACCCAATTTTAGATCTAAAATCAATAATTTACCCGTGAAGGAGAAGTCTAGCGCATCGTGAATTGTAACTGGATCGCTCCAGCAATCTCCCTCGCCTTGTACGGGTTCTGGCTGGGAAGATGATGATGACGTCAGAAGCGGTTGATTTCTAACTTCTGGAGAATATGAAGTGGACAATGGGGTTGTGCGCTGGTAGAGATAACATTCACTAACTCTTGGATTGTAGTCGCACCGATCACAGAAGCTTCGGCCGGCATAATCAAGTGGACAAACTGTTCCTGTTCCACAACCTGTTCCACAACCAAAACCAGATGGATTTATAGATACCAAATATATACCTTCATGTCTAATAATTTACCTGTGAACTTCCCATTAAGAGAGCGGTCTGAGCAAATGTGAGTATTGTTATCATATCCTCGGGAATTACAGCAGGACTGGCCTCTTTGTGTAATAATATCTGCCCCACAGCACTTAGTATTAGGTCCATTATTCAAAGAGGTCAGATAATGAACCTGTAAGATGAGAAATTAAACTAAATTATTACAAAATTGAATAACACTTCCAAAGAATGTAATAACTTCAGGATTACTTCTATATTTGTTTCTCTAAGTTTTCATGTTATTATGACTAGGATGTTAACTAATTTCGAATGGACACACCTTGTAAAGGTCGGTAGCAGAGTGTTGACAACAGAGGATGTCTCTAGACAGAGGGATGTATTGTCCTCCACAACATGTTCGTTTACTGTCCAGAGTGTAGGCGAATGATTGGCCACAACAAATTAACTTATCGGAGAGAATTTGGTTACCGCAGCATTGCCGATGCTCATTGTCGTGAAGTTGATCTGCACATAATTACAGCGAGGGTGTTACACCGCGAACTCGATATTCAGTTTGACAAGAGTTTTGAAACAACATGTGCGACCTTAGCTCACCTTGACAACAGATCTGATTCTCCTTCTCACCCGTGGAATGGAATGGTGCAGCAGCACAGCAACGATCCCCACTGTCGATATTAACCCGCTGTTCTCCACGTAGCCTTAGAGCGCGCTGGTCTGGACAACAGACCTTACCTGGGATGCGTGGAAGGTAGTAGTCGCCACAGCACTCGTAGTTGACTCGAGCTTCCATGAACCCAGCTGAAGAAAAATACAAATTGTACAAATAACATGAAAGTATTTTTATTTGTCTCAATAAATTTTTTTTCAACCGTTAGTAATATTAAAATAATCAACACTAATTAATGTTTTAGGTAATGACTAAATCCGGGAATTTAAAAAGAATATAAACTTTACCTGGCCCACAGCAAACAAGATGGCTGGTGTCTCCATAGCCGGCCGGCAGTGGAATATACCTTTCTCCGCAACAGGCATAGCTGGCCCTTTTATTGAAAATATGGTTCTGACAGCAGATCTGTGTGCTGGGAGTGTAACAAGACGAACCGCAGGACAACTGTCCTTTACTGCACAGAACGTAGAGACACCCCCGACCTAGACTGCTGTTCCTATAAAAGAAATAACAACTTAAAGACAACATTCGTTACGACAAGTTGTACGTGATAACATAAAATACAAGATGAATACCAATTTATAACGAACAATAATTAAAATGGAAGGACGTAAACTTAGAACAGTGTTACAATTAATTTGTGATTTTGAATTTATGATGCATTTTGGAAGAAGGAGATTTGACTTATAGCGGGCAAATTTAAATTTAAATAATGTTTTCTCGATTTATTTAGTGCAAAAGGATAAAGATTATGGACTATTTATTCATTCTTTATATTGACTACAAAGGCCGTTCGTTACCTGCAGTGGACCCTTGACTGTCTCTGCAGTCGGTAGTGAGTGATATATCCATTGGACTGTACTGGAGGTGTCCACGTGAGCCGTAGAGAGGAGCTACTTACAGATGCAATACCTACTTTGGGCTGCTGGTTAGGGGTGGCCTCCTTGGTAGCTCCATGGGTGGCGTTACTAGTAATGCAGGAGAACACGGTGCATACCTCCACCTGAAGATAATAATTTTAAGTGCTGTCACTAGAGGATTGTACAGGACCATTTCAGAATAAGAATATAATATTGTCATTGTTATAAAAGTATATTTTTTACAAAAAGACAGCATAATGTTTTAATCAAATGTTTCAAAGATAATTAAAAATATGACGAGAAACATAAATTCCATCATTAAATAATCATTAAATAATCGAGTAATAAGATAATATGTAGTTTATATAATGTTGTAACGGTTCACATTACTGCACTTACCTTAATACTATAT
>JAUZNC010052856.1:2806-14933 GCA_034780395.1 Vannuccia rotundouncinata | reverse complement strand
TGTTGAAGTTTATTCTGCATTTGATACGTTTATAAGACTGTTGAGGTTTATTCTGCATTTGATACGTTTATAGAAGATTGTGGAGGTTTATTCTGCATTTGATACGTTTATAGAAGACTGTTCAGGTTTATTCTGCATTTGATACGTTTATAGAAGACTGGTTAGGTTTATTCTGCATTTGATACGTTTATAGAAGACTGCGGAGGTTTATTCTGCGTTTTATTTTTGAAACATAAAGTCAATAAATGTAGAATAAATAAATTTTATTATAACGATATTATCAACCAAAAAAGTATATCAAATAAGTAAAATAATTAAAATTATATTAGGTATAAGTATAAATAACCGAGTTCAATGTTTATTTCTCCAAAATATTAGAATCACAGATTTTAAATTAAATATTTCCGATGGTTATATTGCAAATTATAGTAATGTGTATAGATAAGGTTTATATTAATATTTATAATATTCAAATTATATTAATTGCAATCCCATATTATTTTATAACTTTATAATCACATAATAAACCGCTCAATAATTACCCCATTTTTATTTCTTGCTCTGTATTTTCTTTACAGGACTAGTGCTTGTCATCTGGATGTCATCATGAATAAAACAATCTGTGGCCTTATCCAGAATCTTAAATTTTGAGACTGAGTTTCCTTTTCCCCTTCATATTCAAACTGAACCAGAGTTTCATTCCAACAAAAAATGTATTTTTACAATGATGACAAAACATATGCCTTAAATGTTTTTGATTTTACAACTGAGACGTGTTCTATTTATTTAATCCCATACCATAGACTTCTATATACCGTCCGGAGATCTTCTCCTTTTTTCTCTAAATATATTTTAATAAATTTATTTCTGCATGTTACGTTATGACTTGATTTTTCAAAACTTATATATAAATATACTTGAAACTTAAATATAATTGTCCAATTGCAAATTATTTGTATTATTCTAGCTAAATTGCATTGTTTGGGTGATATATCGAACGCGATAGGTTTGCATTATCTGGGTGATATAACGAACGCGATAGTTTTGCATTATTTGAGTCATAAAACGAACGCGATAATGCATATACATTAGATATGCATTATAATAATAATTAAGCGTTTTATTGATAAAATTGGAATCACAAGTATTTATATGCTAACTTGGTTACCATAGTTACCATGGTTACATGGTTAAAAGGACATTTACTCAATGAAAAACCTATAACTTTGGAGCGTGAAAGTTCTAAAAGAAATATCCTCCGCCCTTACCCATAAAACCCCATAAATCTTATTATTCATTGCTATTGATTGTAATTTATATTCAGGGCCGTCACCAGGGGAGCGGTGAACCCTCTTCCCCTTCAGATTTGAAAATGCCGCCATTCTTAGTGCACTTCAAAAAGATATTAGTGGGCCTCACTCCACTGTAATAGGCTTTAAATGATATTTAAAAGGGGTCCTGCACTCTCAAAAAATGTTTCATATATGTATCAAAATTTCTGGGTATAACGTCGAGTATAATTTAAATGTAAAATGCAATTTATCTCTTCAACAGGGGGTGGTATTACAGATATGTATATGGGGCTCTCTTGCTGAAAGTTATGGGCCCCTGAAAATGCAAGATACATTTTTTTCAACATTTACTTTGTAAAAGTAGGTATAAATATATATGGTTATTGTGTTGTTGCCTAAAATTAAGGGCCCATTTTCAAATGAGTCGCTGTTTTAATGTATTTTAAATAGAACTTTTTGTCCAGTTAAACAGTAAAAAATTAAAATTAAACCTGAGCCTTATTCAAATTATTAATATTTAATCCTTTTAAATTTTAGAATTATTTAAATAAGACCTTTATTTGAACTGTCCTCTTTTTTAAAATACACGTTCAATTTTATAAATATTTCATTAAATTATGGATTGTTAATCAAAATATTCTTAATTATAATGTATCTGATGTAAAATATTTAATTAGATTCTTTTCAAAATTGAGGCTCAAGCAAATC
Organism: Vannuccia rotundouncinata; assembly: GCA_034780395.1. Taxonomy (NCBI): domain Eukaryota; kingdom Metazoa; phylum Platyhelminthes; order Proseriata; family Coelogynoporidae; genus Vannuccia; species Vannuccia rotundouncinata. The sequence goes on along the minus strand of JAUZNC010052856.1, from coordinate 12,933 downwards.
TGATTATATAAGTAAAATATATACAATTGCTTTGTATGAATATTTTTATTTAGATATAAGAAAAAACCATTAATTAACCCCTTTATTAAGGCAAAATTCTAAATTCATTATACATCGTATATCCACATAATATAGTATATATACACAATATTTGAATTTTGGTATAGCATAAATTTAAATTTTCGTAATTTTAAATTTAATTTAATGGTTTAACCATTATTTCTATTTTGTGGTTCACAATATGATTATTATACTTTTGACTTTGATTGTAATGTTGCAAAATGTAAATGTTGCATAAATGCCATGTGCCTGTAATGATGGTCTGATGCAGGTCTTTTTTTCTTTCAATTATTGCCAAGATCTTGTGTGTGCAAAGCCAAATTTTATATCTCTATCAATTTCTTTAGTGGATAATAGAGTTGTAAACACATATTTTTGACTCAGAAATATCTGATATGTTCTCAATTATATATTTTAGAAGCAAAATTTGTAAAAATATATAGTAATAATTATACAATCTACCTTAAAATAATATATATACATACTTTATTTTACATGAGGTGTAAATGAGAATAAGGTCTAAGACAAAAGTATCATTAATATAATTTTTTTTTCAATTTTATTGAATTTTTGACAATAATTTTTTGTAAAAAGATTTTTATTCATTGTTATTAGATTTAAAATAGTACATTATACTATGACTGACCCCCTTTTTTTGCCATTTTTAACTTATAATGCTGATTTTGAAATAAATCAGGATCATTGTGAAATAATTTTGCATTGTGACAAGAGTCAATAAGATTAATGGAATAATTGTTGTAATATAGCTTTTTCCTGAAGAATATTCATTTTTAACAAAAAATATGTGTTAGTATAAATTATGTTAAATAAATATTCTATGTATTAATTCATTTCAATTGTCTTTAAAGTTTGATAATGGTTTTGTTATATTATCTTTATTGTATTTTCTTAGTTGTTTTTAATGGAAGATAGACATTTTCAAATTGTAGTTGCAAAATAAGTTATTCAATTTTTATGTAAATTCGTTTATTTGCTAAAAAGCAGATGTCATGTTTTTCATCAAATTATCACCCAAATAGGGTTAACAATTAATGCTAAAAATATAATTCCATGAGGGGGCACATCCAATTTTTTTTTAGTGGGAGGGATGTTATAAATTTAAAGAAAAGGACATTAAATAGTACTCTATCTGCAAGTTAATATCTATCTGCAGGATATAGGATCCAACATATGATGAGTCCTTTAAAATATCGTCCAAAATGAACAACTTGTTTGTCTAACATAAAGATAAACATTGTGGGCTGATTTTAAATTAATAAAATCAATGAAGAATTTCTATTCCAATCTGCAAAAAATGTAAAAATTTATAAAAATGTAAAATGAACTGTCAAAATCAAAATGTAAAAATAATTCACTATACTCAAATTAGTTATTACTTTTAAGAATTTTTTACTCATTACTATAATTTTATGAATATTGAACAAATTATATAACAATTCAATCATATGAACATTCAGCCTTATATGAGTATTGGATTATAGGGTGATTGGATCTAATAAACAAAATCTCATTCTGATTAATATAGACCTTTTTGTGTTCTTGTTCATTTGATTATATTAACATTCAATTAAATATAATGTGACATTGGTTGTTACTATTGATGATATGGCATTGAGAGCATATTGAATTTTGCAGTTGATGATGGGACGTAGTGTACTGGTTAATGGTTGTTGTTGTTGTTGTGGTTCCTGGTTCCCATCAAGCCATCCATGTAGGGGCAACACTTTAGAGGAACTGTGACTCAAGGTGCTCCTCCACCAGGTCCTGCACCTTCTCAATCCCACACACTCTCCTCACAGTCTCCCACCATTCACACACCAGCCAGTGATCCTTCTCTTACATCTCCCAGCACCAATCACACCCCGGTCCTCCTTGATGCCCATCTGGTGCCATAATATGCAGTGTCACTGCAGTGGCCAGTTCCCATGTTGGGTTCCCTCTCTTTCCTCACATAGCCTTTTTGTACATCACCATAGCTCTCCACTTAGCCTCTACTCTGACTAATGTCACTCCCATCTCTGAGTCCTTCTCTCTGTGCTTTCTCAATCTCCTTCATCCTGGACTTTGCCAGCCAAGGCATCCAAATGATGCACTTGCATACCAGATGCAGCTCTCCACGACCATCCAATATACCTTCATGAGCTCCTCTCTTCCCCATCCCCAGCTCCTTCCTGCAAACAACCTTTCGCTCTCTTCTCCCTTCCTTCCCGAGCTTCAGCTTGTTTATATCTTCCTCAGACAATGTAGATGTTCCTTGGTAAAGGAGGGCTGTGTTTAATCAGTAAAACGAGAACATCTGTGTCTTCCAAAAAAAATAAAGGTGAGATGATTTATCAATGAAAGTTCTGTGTAGTATTATTTTTGTGTCAGCTTCTTGTTCACTTTACAAATAATTTAAAGTACGACCTGACAAGGACTTCCCTTTGTTTGACCAAGACTCATTTTACGCAAGAGATAAACTGTTATTTTGTGTTTGTTTTCATCCTAAGAAAGGATCTTAGCCATCAACAAACCAGCAATGATAGTTTTGTCTGAGACTTGTAAAACAAGAGAAAACTTGCCACAGAGTCGATGTTTCCAAGTAGATTTTTTCATTGAAGACATGTCATCCAAGTCGTAGCGAATGAAGACAACGTGAACCTCTGCAAAACTTTCAAACTCTTTTACCATTGAAAGCAAAATTGCTTCACTCAAATTCTTGATGTTCTTAACCTTTGGAGAAATCACAAAGGATTGTAATCGTTCCATGCCATCAATGATTGTTATATGATTAAAAATATGTTTTCAATATATTAATTCATATTATTATATGTTTTTAATAGGATTGGCAGCTTTTCATGGGATATTTTCGTGTAAGATTTCACATTTAGGAATGTTATATATTTCAAATTTAAAAGTGGGTAGTTAACAGTAATTGTAACTGATAATTTATTTATATGGAAAACTTAAATATAATATTTGTAATAACTATGAAATGTTTCCATATTTATATATTAAGAATATTATTCTGACAAATAAATATTAATGAGGATAATACATTACTGAATATAAAACTTATTATTATGGTACTAAATAAAACAATACTAATAGTATTTTTTTGTATATACAGTATACTCCACTTATTAAATACATGCATAATATGTAGGTCTGCTTATAATGTTTTATTTTCTTGCTCCTGTTTTGGTTGTATTTGAATTGCTATCTAAATACTTCGTTTGTTACATACAATTTAATATGCATATGATACACCAATAAGTAATTTCGTTTGTCCGAAATGTGTACTTACCTGTTTAATATGTACATACAAACATAATTCAATTAATAAAGGAGAATTAATAAATGCCCACAACAACATACTATTGTTAAATTATGACAATCTTTTGCTGAAAACTCTGCAAACTTGAAATATACATATATACAATTGTTTATTATGTGATTGCCTTCCAAATGGTTTCTGTTAACTTATATTAGAATAATGATTTAGTATCGTTTCTTTTAGACTATGAACGGAAATATGAATAACACTCAATACGTAGGTTCGTTCATAACATATAAATCGTCTGTTCCCAAGGCATATTTAATGAGCAGGTTTCACTAAATTTAATCAAACAAATTTTATTCTCATATTATAGAAGATTATATAATAATTTTAGTTCGGTTGTATATCTTTAACTTGAGGGCCATCTTAAATTTGAGACTCTAATTCCATTTCTCAGGCACTTTCGAGCTTAACTGTTCATTTTTATAATTTATTCAAAACTGTAATATAATGATTTTAGATACATTCAAAGTTGTAAAACCTGACATTTAGGCAATGCCAAACCACCCAGGAGATTATGAGATTGTAAGATCCTATTCTAAGGCCTTATATTATAATATATAGTATTTGATTGAAAATGTTAAATTAAAATTTTCAATAAAGATTTAATAAACGTTTTGAATTTGGTTTTAGATACATCGGGAATAGCAGAGGAGATCTTTCAGCAACATATAATGGCTTCTTATGATGAAGACAGCGATGGTCCCTCCCCCAAGTCTGCTCGACTTACAGATCCACGTAAACTTATTGTTGTATTGGAACAGGCCTGTCTGGAAACGGTGAAGGGCACTGGAGGAAAAGAATACCAACTGTTGAACCCTGATCGTCACAAGGAAAAGATCCGTAAGATGGGAGGGGATGTTTCTAGGGTTCGGCCGGATATCGTCCATCAGTGTCTTTTAATGCTTCTAGACAGTCCCCTGAACAGGGCTGGACTTCTGCAAGTGAGCTTTTCTGTAATATTTTCTGCTATTGTTGGTATATCTTTTGGTTTCTTGATTCTTTTATCAGGTTTACATCCAAACGTCAAAAGGGATTCTTATTGAGGTTGATCCTAGCACAAGAATACCGAGAACCTTCGATCGTTTTTGTGGTCTTATGGTCCAACTTCTTCACAAACTTTCCATTCATGCTGGCGAAGGCAAAAAACAGAAATTGCTCAAAGTTGTCAAAAATCCAGTGACTCGATACTTTCCAGCCGGATGCCCAAAAATAGCGATGAGCTATTCTGCAACAGAATGTTTGCATCCACGGTCCTTGGTGCCTGAAGCAGGACCCATTGTGGTGGTGATTGGAGCGATGGCACACGGTTCTGTGAACCCTGAGTATGTTGAGAAACACGTGGCCATCAGTGGCTTCCCTTTATCGGGGGCGCTTGCATGTGCCAAGATTTGTACCGCTTTTGAGGAGGGTTGGCGCATTGAGAGACACTCTGCGTCGTAATTTGTGGAAAATATATTTGTCTTACATTTGTTATTTTTTTAAAGTTTTACTTAAAATGGCTGGATTGATTATTTATTATTCACATACAATACGATAACTTACTTTACTACTCTGTCAAATTAAATAAAAAGTTTGTCCATGGCACAAGGTGACGATAAAACACATCTAGATCTTGATAGTATTGTAAATCAGCAATGGGTATATTTCCATAAATTTTAGACAAGTAGTAATACTGATCTTAAATGTTGGTTGGAAAATACAAACGGGTATGATAAGTGCTTTCCTCTCATTAAATACCTGTATTTGATATATTTAACAATTAACTATAGTGCTTTACATGAGATCATACTTAAAATTGGTTTAATTGTCTTGACAAAAATTAATCGGAGGATGCAATTTCTCATTACAAATTAAAATTATTCTGCAATTTTTAAAAATTTCTGCCAAGAAATCACGTCATGAAAGTCTGCATAACATCGAAGTCTTGTCGAGTTGTGAAAGGTTTTGTACAGTGTATTATGTCTTAAGATTTCAATAAAATAAGAATAATAGAATATAATTGTTTGTAATATAGCTTGTTCCTGAAGAATGTTCGTTTTTAACAAAAAATATGTGGCGCAAAAGTGAGTATCTAAATTATATATAAAAATTATACAGGGATATGATTCTTATTTAAAAGGATTTCCTTATTTTTTGTAATGTTGAGGGGTCCTTTAACCTTTGATTTCTATCATAAGAGCTATGTATAGGGGCCCTTTATACACAATTTTTAAATTTAGGGTTAAAATTAATAACAAAAAACAATACAAATAAGGAAAAAGTACAATGTTATTTTAAATAATATAAATTACATGATGAAAAATGAACAGTCAAAATTAAAATGTAAAAATAATTCACGATACTCAAATTAGTTATTACTTTTATGAATTTTTACTCGTTACTATACTTTTATGAATATTGAACAAATTATGTAACGAATCGATCATATAAACATTCGACCTTATATGAGCATTGGATTATAAGGTGATTCGATTTGTGTTCTTGTTCTTTCAATTAAATGTGACGTTGGTTGTTACAATTAATGATGGGGCGTTGAGAGCATATTGGGTTTTGCAGTTGGGACGTAGTGTACTGCATGGTTGCTGTTGTTGTTGTGGTTCCCATCAAGGGCTCTATGTAGGGGCAACACTTTAGAGGAACCGTGAATCAAGGTGCTTCTCCGCCAGCTCCTGCAACTTCTCAATCCCGCACAGTCTCCCACCATTCACACACCAGCCAGTGATCCTTCTCTTCCATCTCCCCGCACCGATTGCACCCCGGTCCTCCTTGACTCCCATCTCTGAGTCCTTCTCTCTGCGCTTTCTCAATCTCCTTTATCTGGACTTCGCCAGCCAAGGCGTCCATATGCCACACTTGCATACCAGATGCAGCTCTCCACGACCATCCTAAATACCTTCATGAGCTCCGCTCTTCCCCATCCCCAGCTCCTTCCTGCGAGCGACCTTTCTCTCTCTTCTTCATCTTCCCAATTACTTTTCTGCCTGTCCCTTGAACGTCAGCCCAGTATCAACTGTTATTCCCAAGAATAGCAGCTCCTACTTGCACCAAATATCTCTCCTTCCAACCAACTCACCATCAGCTCTTCCGGCATCCTCACCATGTGCGCTGTCTCCACTCCATCCACTCCTCCCTTCTTCTCATTCATCTGTCCCATAGCTCTTTCCATCTCTCCAATGTTGAACAGTCATCCGAACTCTACCTCCCAAACTTGTACTCTCTTATCCTCTCCGGTACCTTCCTCCTCTTCTCCCTTTCTTCCTTCCTGAGCTTCAGCTTGTTCACCTCCGCATATGCATTTATGAAGCAGCTTGCCTTCTGCTTATTCGTCCGTGCTTCTCTTCCCTTAGCTAACAATATCTCGTTCCGGGCTTCTCCTTTATCCCCACGATTCAGGCTTTTCACCGTTTTCCACATTTTCTCCATGTCCTTGCTCTCTTCCAGACCCTCCACAAAGCCTTTCCAATACTCCTTCTTCTTCTCCTCCACTCTCTCCTTCAAGGCAACAACCTTCTGTCGGCAGTCCTCCACGTTCTCCGAAGCGTTTAGTCTAGCCCTGACCTCTCTATGTCTTCATCTCTCTCCGTCAACCTCTGACCCTCCGGCCAATCCGTAATCCCTTCTCTGCACTCCGATCTGTATTTCTCCCAGTCCGCTTTCCTCCAAGCCCACGCTAGCCCCTTCTTCTCGCACCGTCTCTCTCCTGCAGCTCACCTTCACCAACACAGGCTTGTGTTCTGATCTCCCTCGTTCACCACTTTCCAAGAGCACCTCTCCGCTACCTCCTCCGCTGCCAACGGGACATCTGGCACACTCTCCCTCCCCGTCTTTCTGTCCATGCAAGTCTTCTCTTCTGTGTTCAGAATCGAGTAGTGGTTCTCCTCGCACCATCCTGCCATCTTCTCCACCTCTGCTCTATCTGCTCTGCACTGATCCGGTTCGCTGCCCCTTCTTTCTGAATGCAGATTCATATCCCTTAACTTAGTTAGATTCATAGATCCTAACACCACCTCCCTTGGGTCCTTACTCATCCAGTCCTTGCATGTGTCTCTCACTCTCTCGTCCTCTCCTTCAATCCATGCACCTGATCGGCGGCCGATAGACATTTGTGATCGTCACCCTCTCCCTCTACTGACGTCCACTGACACTCTCAGTCCTTCCGAGGGCCCTTCTTTCCATCCCGGTCTTCTCCTATACGGAATGCAGCTCTTCACTAAAGTCGTGGAAATAGAAATCTATTTTCAAATTTGTGATTAGATCAATTTAGTAATTAATATTTATAGCACTGTAAACACAAGATAACTATTTCATTTGTTGAAATTTTTCTTGTTTTTAAATGTTAGTTATAGTTTTTATTTAATTGTATTTGTTGTGTTTTAATATATATATAATTTATTATTTGTATTTAATCATATTCTATGATTCTATTTAGATAACTAGATTAGTGATAAATGAGAACACATTCAATTTTGTTATCTTCCATTTTCTGTTGAACAATATAACTTTTTATCCTTATTTAAAAAAAATATTTGCCTTATATTTTAAATTCGCCTATTTTGATCGAAACATTTGGTACACACCAGCAACATTGTTAGTCAAAACATGTTTCTGGTCACGCTATCATCTCTAAAATTTGTATTCATATAGGTAATTATGCAGCGATTTATCATTTATTATCATTTTTATGAAATCTCTTTCAAAGAATGTTTTAGCTCAGTATTTGAAAGATTTGTTTTAGACGTCATGTAATCAGTCACAACTTTTGCTCTTTTTTATTTCTTTGTTTAGGTTGAATAACTTTCTGTAAACTGTATATTTTTTAGCTTCTGCTTCTTTTAATTTAATTGACACGTCTTGTCGTTCATTTCGTAGTGTTTTTTACGTGTTATTTCTTTAGAAAAATTGTCATGTTGGAAACTCTCCCTAAATAAAATTTTCACATTGTGATATTTCATCTTAATCACATATGTTTATGCACACACGCACACATTTATTATTTTGTTCACCTGATCAGGGTGACCAAAAGTAAGACAACCTCCCATTTCAGACATTTTCGATATTTTCATGTATAATGACTTTCCGTAATTCTTTTTTACAAACTGTAAAATCAAATGCATATGTTAAGATCGTGTTATATTAAGTTACAATAATTGCGTTTTAAAACCATCTTGTTGTCACTATCTTTCATTATTTGAGGTCACTAACCACATAAAGTTCATGGATAGTTCTCAAATTCTTCAATGTTGTTGACTGTGAGGATATATGTTCTTATAAAATAAGTTCAATGAACTAAACTCTAAACCACTAAATTAATTTTAACTTAAATATGAACCTTAAATAATGAATAGATTTGCACTTTGATTTTTATTGCGAATTTTTCATTAAAACAGTTACAATCAAGACGGTATGTGTGTCTGAGTTTTTTCTTTTATATTTAATAAATAAAGAAGCTAATTTCTATTCAATTAATTTGGAACAATTTAATAATGTTTTAAATTGACAATTATTTAGAAATTCACATTTATTTTACGTATTCGAAATACATCAAAATATTCTGAAATTTACAAATCAAACCATGTATATTCAAAAACGTAAAAATTTTATTTAATTTCCAAATTTGACATTTTGGAGAAGCAAAGTTTTAAATTATTATTATGTAATAACTTTAAATTCCCCTTTACAATTGACAAATTTTAAATAATTGTTTTTCTTAATTTTAAATTAATTTTTAGAATAACAAAGAAAATGGAGAATCGAAGCGACGATAATTCTAGATTTATTATTGAGACAAAATTAGGTAAGCGTTATGAATAATTTTCATCTAATTTGATTTGCGATTGTTCTAATATTTTTCCATAAGACTAATATATATTTTGAACACATATATAGAAAAATAATACATTTATATAGTCAAAATTATTGATAACGTTTAAAACGGATATATAAGTATTTATATTTAATTAAACACTACTGCACCAATATCGATAAACGATATTTACATATTGGAGCAGTATCCCGACAAAAACAACCATAACATTATAAGCCCTTACTTAATAATAATAAAAATAAGCGTGCATTTAAAACTTTTATATACATACAATAATGGGAATATATGTATGAATGATATAGTTAATAAACATCGTTACATATTTAAGTCGAATTTATTAAATCAGTAGTACATGGGAAGTAGGAGTGAAGTCGTAGTGCAGTCCTTGAAGGAGGTTGGCGGAGTTTTCCTGTATGAAGAAGAGTTTTGGGAGACAGTTTGTGTAGCGAGTGAGTTCTTTAAGCTATGGTCTTTTTTTAACAATTTCACGGATTGATGCTGGCAAAGAATTGGAAAAGAATTGGAAAAGAATTGGAACGTTGGGAAATCTATGATTCTTATAACCCCTCTTTAAAATTCTGGAAAAGAATTGGAACGTTGGGAAATCTATGATTCTTATAACCCCTCTTTAAAATTTCTCCAGTACTATATTATTCTGTTTGGCATTTATACCTACTAAGAGAGGTCCACCATATTCTAAGACTGAGCGGATTGATGCGTAATAGAATCTTTCTTAGCATAAGAGGTTTTAATTTTCTGATTGCGTAGAGTTTTTTGCTGCATGTTCGAACTATTTTGTTTATTTGCGTAGCCAAATCTATTTTCTTGTTGAAGTGAATACCCAGTATTTTAATATGTGCTGATTATTTCCTATTTAAAACAATATTCTAAGCACGAGGA
>JAUZNC010052801.1:0-14941 GCA_034780395.1 Vannuccia rotundouncinata | reverse complement strand
CTAGTGCTTTAGGCATATTTTAAACTGCCTGGGCATTTTGAACATTGCCAGATTTGACAGATTGCCTGTAACATATAGACTAATTAACACATCGTTCTTGAACAGGATAATTAAAAAAAATTTGGTCTAAATATTTAGTTTAATAAAATATTATGTTGATAATTATTTATTTAGACATATAATTATTTTTGAATTATAAATTACTTTTATATTTTAATTCGTAACATTTACCTTAATTTCACTTTAATAATTTAAAGCACTATTGAAGCAATTATTCAGATAACTATATAGCTCATAAAATTAAAGTGTCTTGAAAGAGTCTTGAAAATGTGTTGTAAGTGTCTTAAATGTGACTTTAAAATGACTTGAATGGGTCTTGGAAAAGAGTCTTGAAGTTGTCTTTATCGGTGGATGTAGGTCTTTATTTTGTTAATATAATGTACAATATGTTATTTACCGTCAAAAGAAGGACATTTTAATAGACCTCGCTTAGATAGTAAAATGCATGATTTTTCTGAATATGTTATAATTATAACTTTATACTTTTATAAATCAGAAAAATATTTTGGATAATTCAGTGTATTTATATACGACAATCAGAAGGAGTCCTTATTTCCCGGTAAATTTTAAAGGACCTCCAATTACGCTGATTGTTTTAAATGCATATAAAACTAAGTGCATACTAATAATTCTCTTGTAAAACCATCAATTTTAAATGAAGCAATATTAGGTTCACAATGGTCATTTATTTTTCTTATATATGTAACAGCACATATACATTAAAATAAATATAATATAACTGGGAGGTTATATTTTACAATATATGTACGAGGTATATTATATAAAATGTTTAATATTGCTTTTTTCATATTTTACGCATTTATTAACTTAATTCTCCTGATATACTTAAATCATTTACAGGTATATAGAGGCATAATCCAAACATACTGTAAATAACTATCGATACATAAATAAAAATGGGTCATCCTAAATATATTCATTCAAAAGACTTTGTGTGTCATATTTATCATACAGACATTATCGATTTGTTATAAAATTGCGAATAATATGTCTCTTGTTTGTTCAGCCATTAGAAAATCCACAATTCCTCAGTGATATAATTTTTCTATTATTCTTGTGGAAAATAAGTAACCAGAGAGGGACACATCTTAAACTTTTTACTCAGATAATAGAGTGCCAGTTTAGCTGCATTCTTACTAAGGTCTACCTCATACGCCTCTTCCAGTATCTCAATGAGTCTCTTGACATAAAGCGTATGTCTAGTAAATACGTCTCGAGGCCAATATACGAGAGTATAATAAATTAACTTGGGCCATTTACTTACCATATCAGCATTTCTACACGTTCGAGCTCTCTCAGTCAAACAAGTAATTACCGAGGTACTTATACAACCAGTTAATAAATATCCAAAAGTTTGAAAGTAGACCGGAAAAGAAATTGGAAAGGTTTCCATCGCGAAAATAATTGCCGCAGAAATATCATAGACAATATCAAAGTATCGCTCCTTATAGATAAAATTGACAAATGATAACCGAGTAATGAAATAAGAAAGTATACAGCAGGCCATATCTCGTTTGGTGCTCAATTTTATTGTAAGACTCTTTAGTAACTGAGGCAGCCAAACTTTTATATTAGAAATCAATGTATCCAACAAAAATGGATTATTATCGGCGGCGCTCAAGTATTCCAGAGGTTGAAGGTCAAATGTCGACTTTCTTCTTAGAAGACTGCAAAATTTTTTGGGAACTTCTAATAGTTCTTTGGGTTTCTTCATGTTTTGTAATTCTGGAATATATGGAATGTTTTTAAAGTTGTGAATAAAAAGTGGCCCGTAAAAATATTCGCAATCACTAATTTCTCTATAAATTTCCTCTAAAATAGATGTTGAATGCTTGGTTAAAGACGTATAAAAAAATTGATCCACATCCGTAACATCATCTTTAATCTTAGTATGAGTCATCAATTCGTTTGGATTATTGGTAAGTCCCGCATCTATAAAATTCACTAAAAAGGATTTTTGGTCCATGAGATCGGAAAGATTCTTATGTTTAAGAATACATTTCTTATATAAGAGCTGTATTCTTTCATCAGATTTCTTTGCGATATTTGGCAACTTAGCCACATTGTCTTTGAGGTAAGCCGCAACAAGTTTAAATCCAGTCGGCAATTCTCTCAATTCTTCCACCTTGAAAAAGGGTTTTCCGTTATGCCGTCTGCTTTTGACGCCCACTTCAGGCAATTTGCTACTATTTTGGATTATTGAGGATACCAATGGATCATTGGAAGGTGTGTTATGAGAAAAATCCGATACTTGGCAACTATCGCTTATAATATTATCAGCAGGGGTAAATATTCGATTGAATTTTGGAAGACATTTCACATTAATATCAAAATTCTTTTTCACAATGTTGTCCAAGTCTTTGTTTGGTAAATGACTCCAGTCTTCAGAAGAATTTTTCTTTTTATTTAGAAATTTGAATATTTTGACAGTTTTTTTATCGGATTCAAATAACTTAGTTAACTGTTCTAAAAGCATTTGGGGGCATTCTTTGAATTGGACCCCTTCCCATAAGATATCAGCAGCGTGTGAAGGATAAATTTTTTTATATTTCTTCTTAGAATCTGGTGGAACATCTGCGATGGTAGCTTTTGACTTCATGTTTTAAATTTTTATTTTAAGCTGTATTTTCTAATCATTAATAGCACAGAAATACACTTTGTATAATAACACTATAATATACGTGCACGTCATTATAATAATTTTATTACTCTATGGTTTCAACCATAGATATTGTACATTGTATATAGAACTTAAACAAAGATATTTTATTTATGGTTTCAACAATATAACTGAAATTATGAGATAAACAATGATAATTAATTATTTATTAAATCCAATCAATACAAACTACAACAAAAACATTTAAAATACCATATAGATAGCGGACCTTACACGTCATATTCCTATATGTTATAGTTATAGTCATAGAGAAAGTATACATAGAGTTTCAACTCTTATTGATTTCATATGCATTGCATTGTAAATTTTTCTCGATGGAAAATCGTTGTATTTCTATAAATAGGTAGACAAAGAGTAATATTATATATTTTAATTAAATTAATTTTTAAGAGCAACTTTCTATATTTAAGCAATTTTAAGATACATAAATTGTCAGTAAAGTATAATTAATTACATTTGTATCAAAAACTGTTTTACTTCTATTATTTCGAAAAAGCTTATGGGTAGACAAAGAGTAGTATTAAACTGCATAAATAATCATTAAGAGTTGAAACTCTATGTATAGTGATAGTGATAGTTATAGTGATATAATGTTTATGACTTATGCATGTTATAATTATATCATTTATGATTGTTTTGTATTCAGTAGTCATCTATGCATGCCACAGAAGTAACGCCCCATTTAATTAAATATCTATGACACGTCTGCACCACCAGCATGTCTTAAAGAAATATAAATTTTATCTGATGTAGACTAAATCTTAACAATAAAATCGGGCGTTACTTCTGGACCACCCTGTATATATAGGTATTTCAAAAAAATTAAAATGTGATTAATAGTTATTATTTATCACAGAACTGGGTATTTTAAGACAGAAGTAAATATGGATGTCATAAATAAAGATGCATATACAGTTGCGCATTGATTTTGAAAAAATTATATTGCTATTTAATCTCATTAAAGAAAATCAAAACAAAAGATACTTTGAAGAATACTCACATGAAGGCGATTGGAATTTTCAATAGCTGGAAAATTGAGAGAAAGATACGAAGCATTGAAAAAATTCCTGAAATTTTGGAAATTGAAATCGCAGACCGGCAGCTAGCTCCCTCCACATACAAGGAACGAGATAGCAATATTGACCCGTTTATAATTGTAGATAATGGTGTCAAACATTCCGAAATGGACGTCTGCCGGTGGTCGAAGGGTTGATTTGGACAACAAAGCTTTTTTTGTGTTCACGTATTAAAAAATAGGAATATTTATACAGTGGAGGTTACATTTACAAGAAAATGCCTATTTCTTATAAAATAAAAGGTTTAATTAGGTTTTGAAAAGCTTTGTTGTATATGATTCTGAACATATATAATAACATATTTCTTTATATTAACATTTATTATTATTATATTTCTATGGTTTTACTTATAAGAGACTACAATAGGAATATATCTTTAAACTTTTATATCTAACGTTTCATTATATGTATGATTATTAACATTGACATATTATTTAATAGGAACCCATTCTATATAATAAACAACCATTGTTTTAACAATATTACATATTGTTTAAAGGAGAGCCTTAAAACAGTTGTTGCTATGCTAAATTGAAACCCTAACATTTTTTTTTATAAAAAATAAAAATGCTTCAATGTATTTTGAAAATCTCATCATGGTCGATTAAAGTTAAAGGGTCGTTATCGGAGCTAAAATATAATAAGAATAACGACGAAATTATGCGATTTTTGAAACTTTATATTTCCAAGTTTATATAGGCATGAAATTTGGGTTCCTCATCAAGTCGAGTCTGCGCTACCAGATCAAATTAAAATTATTTTAAAATATGAAACCGTTTGTGAATAGTGGCTGGAACAAAAAAGGCTTAGTTTGTTGAGGCTTCAATATACCAATTGAAGGTAGTGCGTATATGTTATTCAACATACAGTCAAAGATTTAGATACTGAACATTATTTAATAACTGAATTTATTCACACAATTTTCAAGGTTGTTACTTTTTGTAAAATATTCAATATAGTAAAAAAAACTACGTGTAAAAATTTAAATAGTTCTTCAAAAAATATTTTTTTTAAAAGTAGACAAAAATGTTAAATTAGTTTAAATTACGACTTCTTACCGAATCCATTTTTAACCAAATTTTCATTTTCATTTTCCTTTTTATTTTGATATTTTTGTT
Source organism: Vannuccia rotundouncinata (assembly GCA_034780395.1). Lineage (NCBI taxonomy): Eukaryota > Metazoa > Platyhelminthes > Proseriata > Coelogynoporidae > Vannuccia > Vannuccia rotundouncinata. Next base: position 9,986 of record JAUZNC010052801.1, on the reverse strand, counting down.
CATTTTTATTAAATGATAATTAATCAATAATACTCAACAAATTAAAGTAGGTACACAAATAAATAAAATAAATGATAGATCAATTAAAATTTTACTTAAAACTAAATTATTATTAATTTTTTATAATGTTGTTAAGTAAAATAATGTGTTATTTATTAATTTGTTTGAGAATTGCCAAAATATGAATTTATTGCTTATGGGAAATATTTACCTACTCATTGATATCGAAATAATAAATATCATTAATAATTCATAGATGTGTCGATTTTTCATAAACATTGACGAGTAATACGTTGAGAATTTCCGAGTCTTAGCGAAGCGAAGACAACTCCGATATATGGTGCGTTATAATTATTTTACTGCTCAGAGGAGATTATACACAAATCAATTAAAACATTTTTGAATATATTAACATCATAGAAATAGATTTTTGTTTTAGTTTTTCTTTTTTTATAATGTTGATTAATATATAAATTATTGTAGTTTGATAATAATCTACTCAGAATATGTCGTATACATTACACTATATAGCTACATATATATAATGTCTATGGAATATTTACAAGATTAATGGATTTACTGATTGAAGATTGTATATATCAGATTATATTAGTTTGATGATTGCAATTGTGAATTTTAATTAATTCTAACAAACGATCTTAAATACCTTTAAAACCTAAATGGAAAATACCTTTCCTTTAGTTAAACAATCAAAAGTTATTCCAAAAGAAACAAATCTAGATAGTAAAAACAAAATTGATTTCTCATCAATTCCAGAAACAAATTCTGGCGTTTCAAAGCGATTAATTTTTGAAAAAGGAACAAAAGAATCACCGGATTTGAATCTTAAGTGGTATGGTAGTAATCTTTACAATGAACACCGAATTGAAAATTACAACCAACACACCAAAGTGAATATTAGATGTCCGCCAAAAGTTCGCCACTCGTTTGTTGGCAAACACGTAAAATTAGCTAGAACATTTCACAAAAACCGGTTCAGCAGAATTAAACCGGATGAGATGACAAGTGATGGCCTCAATTTATCTTCAGGTACTATTGATAAGATGGCGACCTTGATGTTTACTCCTGAGAACAATACTATATTTACTAATACTGATATTCACGGCATCACACCCTCCTTGTCATTTCAAATTGAAAAACGAGTTTCAGCAATAAATTCGGAAAGTGAAGAATTCGATGATATTAGTATAGGTCGCCATAATACATTCACTACACGTAGTGCTAAAAAGTTTTTGGATAAATATCCGGCGGAAAAAATTCTCACTGAATATATTAAAGACCAATTGCTTCACTTGCCATCCATAAGACCAGATCCCGATCATGTAAAAGAATTGTATGTTAACTGTATTATGAATAAACGATTTTTACGAAAAATAATTCATAAATATCCACAATCCTTTTCCAAAGAGTTAGAAATGATTTTCAAAGAAGCCGAACAGATCAAGCAAACCGATGGGGATCCAATTAAAACCATGGATGAAACTCGTGATCGGGATTTATTTTTCTATACGAGTTTAGTCGACCATTGCAAAAATATCGTTGATTCCATTCGTATCGACATTCCAGAATTCGATTTTTTCTATCAAAAACACTTTGAATATTGCATAATGAAAGTGAGCGCAAGCAAAAAATTTGACAATCTTCTAACTAAGCAAGAAGTTGCTTATTGTCTGGATCGGCAGATTCGGGTTTTGGTAGAGCGATTGAATTACCCCGGGGATGAAAGTAGAAACAAGTTTTTGAGTGTATTTGCGGCTGCAGAGAAAAATATTTTGTTACGAAAGGAAATGACTAAATCCGTCCACAACTGGCTCGAACCCATTCTCAACGGATTATTTAGTCCACATCGGACGATAAGAGAGGAATTCTGCTTTATGATAATATATCTAACAACTCGTAACGCTTTAATGGAAGAACTTCTGAATTTATTATTTGATATTGTTTTAGATATAGCATCGCCACTGTTTACTGTGATGGATTATTATCCCGATTCTACTTCGGTTTGTTATTCGGCTTTTGGGTATCTTCTCCAATACACTTCGTCCACAAGTCTTCTCTACTTTCTGCTGGAAAATGGTCCTAAATCGCGAAATAAAGTCATGTTGTCTCTCTGGCCCAAGCTAATCTCTCACGCCTTCAAATTTTGGCCCCTTAATTATTTACAGGAAAGTCGTATTGACTATCGAAAACTTATTGCTGGGTTGGAAATTGCCTACTCAAAACCCTACGTACGAAAGGCAGCTAAACGAGCTTTGTGCGCCATATCCCATAAATTGAGTGTCTTCGCACCTTCCGTAACTACATTCTGGCCTTCAGAATCAAAAATCCATAATATTTGAAATACATTATTTTGTTTATTTTTATTACTTTGAGAAAATATTATTTTATCTTTATTATATATATATGCGTTATATGTTATATGTTAAATTTATTTCGTATATAGTTAATGTATCACATTATTTAATTTTGTTCATAATTGAGAAGAATTTCTTCTGTATGTATAATGTAATAGCAAAATCCATATTGTATCATTCAGTGAAAGTTTTATTTGTTTTCTAAAATATTCAGATATACTGTATATATAAAATAAATATACCTATTATATAATATATAATTAACATCAAAAATATATATATTGCTTTTAAGCTAACTTGATAACGTTATACAAAAAGTGGGAAATTTCGATAGATTGAATATTCTGGAAGGTTCTGCTATGAATGTATGTTAATAGCTACCTTTTAAACTTTAACCTCCCGCCATATCCATGTCCGACGGTTGAACACCAAGAAATCTGTACACAATCTTGTCGGACTATTCAACCGACTGTTTCAATAACTCACTTGAAACAATTCTGCAAGAATTCCTCTTAGATCCTGAGAAGTGTGTTGATATCTTTCCTGATGGTTGGCCAAACAGTAACAAGAGTTAGAAAATGGTCTGAAGAAATGTTCTTGGTGGCCACCAATTTATTTAGCATTAGACTCATCGGAACGGAAATTGTCATTGAAAAGAATTCAGTTTCTCCGAATCATCTTTCCGTCAATCTTTTTTGAATTCTCTCTGATTTCATTGAAAAAAACTGGACTTGGCAATGTTTTAAGAATCAGGTTAGGTAAAGAATCCATTCATTATGTCTGTATGCAGAGCAAGTCAAAAAGGTAAAACATAAACTATTCTTATTATCCTTTAAAAAATTGATAATCCTTAAAATAGAAAAAAAGTAAAAAAATATAGATGGCCTTTTTTATGGCATTATATATTTGTATATTTGTATATATTTATATATATTGTTCTATTTTAGATCCAATTAAATTGTCAGTTATCAAACGTAAGTTTCAAAAATATATTTTAGTTAATTTTTTCAAATATTCAACGGGAACTAAGGAAATTTGTCACTTTCAATAAATCGAGTTATATAATATTTATACGTCATATAATAGGTTTTATAATTGAAAAACACACGGAAAAATCAATAGCTATAGGTACCTACTGCTTACTTTAATTGAAACAGTTTATCAGTTTAAAAAAATTATTTCATTTCTAATTTTAATTATTGAACTTAAAATTGTTCCTTTATTATAAACTTATTTCATAAATCTAAATTACAAAACTTCCTTGACGTATCCTTCCATCTTGGCTTCTGAGATATACTTAAGTCATTAAAGATCAGACTCTATTGAATATAGTTCGCGTGGTCCCAAAAATTCCCCGCAAAAATCCCAGAGTTAAAAATAAGAATCCACGCATCCAAGCAGGATAAAACAAAATTTTTTAGAAAAAACTCAGAATATAGCAAGAAATTTTGAAATACCACGCGGGAAAAAACAAGGAATTTTGAGAAACCACGCAGGATATAACAAGGGATTTTGAGAAACCACGTAGGAAATAGCAAGAAATTTTGAGAAACCACGTAAGATAATGCAATATTTTTTTAAAAACCACGCAGGATATATAAAGAAATGTTAAGATACCATGCAGGATAAAGCAAGAAATTTGAGAAACCATGCAGAATAAATCAAAACATTTTAGAAACCACGCAGGATATATAAATAAATGTTAAGATACCACGCAGGATAAAGCAATAAATTTGAGAAACCACGTAGGATTAAATAGAAATTATTTGATTTTTTGATTATATGAGTAAATCTTTGTATATGTACGCACGAGTAAGCGAACCATGAATACATACGGACATTACAATATACTAATATAATATATTTTATTCTCATTGTATCCCTAGATATTTTAATATATGAATAGATAATCAATATAGTCGATATATTATCGATTATTTTACGAATTATTTGATTTGATATTATTTATATAGTACCTATGATAATAAAAATATTAAACGCAGATAAAATCGTCGTAAACAGTGTGGAACATATCTTAATGGATAAGACATCTAAAAAAGAATTGACCGAATTGTTAACTACAAAGGAATGTAGTAAGATGACTTTTTTAAATTGCAAAAATGATAATTCAATACTTCCTAAAGACAATAATCCTAATAATTCTAATGAACTGGATGTGAATTGGTATGGCGTTAGTTTTTATAATGAAATAATAAATACCAGACAAATTCCAGAAGGTAAATTAAATAGTAAGAAGTGTCCTGCATTCCTAAACAAATTACAACAGAAAAATGTGGTCCATAGTTTTGTAGGTAAGCATCCAAAATTACCTAGAACCTGTCATTCTCAGGCTTCTAACAGAAATAAACTCGAAGCTAAAAATGTTGTAGGGCAGAAGTTTACCAAACCCTCCGAGCTGGGTGAATGCGGAAAATCTAAATGTGACTCGGGGTGTACACCTGAGATGAATTCGGTCTTCACAGATACTGACATCCATGGCATTACACCCTCCTTGTCTTTTCAAATGGAGCATAGAGTTTCAGAAATATCGACTGATAGTGAGGAATGGGATGATGTTGATATTCACACTTATAAGAAAAAGATGAATGTCCCTTATCACATCAAAAAAATATTGCAAAAATATCCCGGGCAGACCATTCTAACTGCCTATGTTAAAGAACATTTACTCGAAATGAAATCAATAAGAGAAGAGCCTGATTATGTGAAAGAGTTTTATACCAATTGTATTATGAAGCAAAGATATTTGCAAAAAATTATCAAACGATATCCACACTCTTTTTCTAAAGAGCTTGCTGGGTATTACAAAGAGGCTGAAAAAATCAGAGAAACTGATGGTGATGTGATTGTAACAATGGATGAAACGCGTGACCAAGATTTATCTTTTAAAACTAGTTTAAATAACCACTGCAAAGATATTCTGGATTCACTATGCCTTGATATACCGGAGTACGATAATTTCTATCAAAAACATTTTGAATATAAATTTACAAAAGTGAATCGCACCGATACATTATTTTCTAAAATAAATAATCGACAGGAAATTTCTTATATTCTTCAACGAAATATTCGCGCTTTGGTAAAAGGATTGCATTTTCCAGGAAATGAAAGTCGGAATAAATTTTTAAGTGTACTTGCTAATTCCGAAAATAATACCTTATTAAGAAAAGAACTTGTTAAATCCGTCCACAACTGGCTCGAACCCATTCTCAACGGATTATTTAGTCCACATCGGACGATAAGAGAGGAATTCTGCTTTATGATAATATATCTAACAACTCGTAACGCTTTAATGGAAGAACTTCTGAATTTATTATTTGATATTGTTTTAGATATAGCATCGCCACTGTTTACTGTGATGGATTATTATCCCGATTCTACTTCGGTTTGTTATTCGGCTTTTGGGTATCTTCTCCAATACACTTCGTCCACAAGTCTTCTCTACTTTCTGCTGGAAAATGGTCCTAAATCGCGAAATAAAGTCATGCTGTCTCTCTGGCCCAAGCTCATCTCTCACGCCTTCAAATTTTGGTCTCTTGAATATTTACAGCATAGTCATATCGACTATCGAAAAATAATTGTTGGTTTAGAAAATATTCACTCAAAACATTACGTACGAAAAGCTGCTAGGCAAGCCCTGCTTACCGTATCACAAAAAATGAGTGTCGTCTCCCCTACTATTACTACATTCTGGCCATCTGAAACTAAAATGAATAAATATTAAAATATTATTCAATATTTCATTTTTTAAATAATTTTATTTTGGCATTTTTTTATCACTACAGTATTTTATTATATGATATTGCAGCATATTTGGATCTACGAACTCTGCAGAATTCAATACTGAATATAAGTATATTTATGTATCATAAAGTCATTGTACCTTAACATGTTAAAATATTGTATATTTATGTTTAGATTAATGTACACGTTACTGTAATATTATATATTTTACAGTAGAACTTGAATCTTTTTTGAAACGACTATAGTCAAAGTTACCTAACACAGACGAAATTTTTGTTTCTTTCTTGTCAACATGACCAAAATAGAATCTCTCTATAAGGTTATTACATCAGGTTTTATTCTCTAGATATATACTGCTATTAGTTTAATGCAGTCAAAAATAATTAATAGTATTTAGTGATAGAAATTGTAAAACATCTCTGTTTAAATATTTGGTAATTGTTTGTCTACGAGTTGAAAACAAGTTATTAATATTTACCGAAAATAATCAATTGACTTATGTAGTTTTTTCTGCAATTAATTATTTATTTCTATTTACTTGAGTTATTTTTTATATCAAATTAATATTGGCACTATTATGAATCCTATAAATTCATTAAAACTACCCTCACTTATCAATATAGAAAGAGACCCGTATTTAATTATAAGGAGTAATACACAGTTAGATTCTTTTAAAATTCTTGTTTATTTTTAAATGTTTTAGATATACAGTTTAAAAATAGTGCATTATATAGTTTTTGTCATATTTGGTCAAGAAGAATGTTTACTACATGCACACATTATAAGTATAAAGTGCATAAACAAAGTATAAAATTGTGGTAATGATCGAGGAAAATTTAGAAGTATTCGAGGTACAGATAAGATATTCATCTAAAAAAGGTTCTGCATATAATTAAAATATAGATATCTGAAACAAATAACATTCAGTCTACAAACAACAAGGGATCATTACGAAGTTCCTCCATATAGTATAAAGAAATAATAATTTAATATATCCATTTTTGCACATATTTAGCAATTTTAGTGAAAAATTTGTGTAAAAACGTTTGAATTAAAACTTTTTAAAAAAATAATAATATTTCTTGTAAAGTTGACAATTGTATATAATTGTTAAAAAATCATAAATTTTATTAGCCTGATATTTTACAATTTATATTGTCCAAAGTTCATTTTAAAATAGAAATATTTTGTTATTATTTAATTATTTATAAAGAATGGGAAACATTTATACAATTAACGTTGAATTACATTCACAGATTGCATCAAAAAAAATGATATCTAATAAAAAACTTATATATCCATTAATCGTTAAATATGCAAATGAAGTACCTTCCAAAGGATTCGGAAAATCCCATAGTCCAGAGTCAACTACATCGTCAGTTCCGAGCCAAGCCCAGCGATTTAAACTTCCATTAAAATAAAGTCCTATAAAGAATATAGGTCCATGAGAAAGAATAAATTCCTTTTCTTCAGGACTATTTACTTGTGCAAGGAATGTATTTTCGCTTTGGCATTGTACTTTTGAGACGCTAAATGTGAATTCATAAATTTCCTTACGATAAATCTTATAATGAGATTCTGGACGCATTGGATCTTTTATAGTGTAATCCTGTGGGCACAAGGTATTTTGTAGTGGGGTCGTAATAGTATCAGTTGTTTCATTTGTGTTTTCGGTTGTTTGGAAAGCATTGGTACTATTAACTGTAGCCTCGGTTGTTTGGAAAGCATTGGTACTATTAACTGTAGCCTCGGTTGTTTGGAAAGCATTGGTCGAATTAACAATAGCTTCGACTGTCGATCCAACATAGGATTCGCTTGTTGGTACGTTAGTAGTGGAGTTTATCAAATGTATTGGAAAAGTCTCTAGTAAACCATCTGCGTAAACGATTGTGGATTGATTACAACTTTCGCTAAATTGTTCAACAAACAAACTTGCATTGGTATTGTGATAAAATTGAATGCAGGTCTTATCCCCATTGTATTGGAATGCCACGCAAGTGCTGTTTTTATTACAATAAGTGGCGCAATGTAGTTTTGAAACGGCTGTTACATTGCGAGAATCCAATTCACTTAGAATGCAGTTAACAACAGGTCTGGCCTTCATTAGCCTCTGAATCAAAATGCTTGACGTGAAATTGAAACAGTACATCAAACTTAAGACAACGCTGAAACCAAAAACAACTTTCATGTTTTTTGCAAAATCGTCAAAAATTAAAATAATAGTTAAACCACAATAAAAAGTTCAGTACCTACCTCTTAAATACTCTTTTGCAGTATTAATAGAACATAGATTATTTATATACGTTGTCATAGCAAGTTAGTAAATAGAAGGCGTGCTCGATTAATACAAATATTAATTACCTTTCATCGGAAATTTATTCGTTAACTTTCTGACAAAAATTTAATTACTTTTCTATTTATTAATTAATTTAAGACTTAAAAGAAAATGTTAATACATAGTAGATATAAATCACCAGCATTAAATTGCAACAATAATTGTTATAGAGAATTTGTTTTAATGTCAATCATTCTAATGACTGTTTTGTAAGATTTTTTCGCTTGAATAATATTATTGACGCCAAGCAACGAAATCTAATCGCTGACATTGTATTAAAACAATTGCTGTTATGGTCAATATGTTAAAATGTCAATCATTCCATGATTTTGATGGACAATTTTGTAGTATTAATTAACAGTATAGTTTTAAAAGTTTTTCGTTTTTGGTCAGTGGAGGAATGAATAATTTTATATTTTATAAATGCCGAGATTATTCAACTTTTATTTATAAGATCAGATTCCAAGTTTACCATCCACAAATGATCCGTTCGTATATATGTTTCATATACCACAGGGACCGTGGAAGCTATTAAAACTTTGGGAGCCAATCCTAATAGAGTCCTTTCCTTTTTTCGAAAGATAAAAAAGATTTACAAAATGTGTTCTTAGGCATGTACAATATAAAAATCAAGAATTCATTCAATCTGATCATAATTTAATGTATATTTATGTAATTTATAACAATTCAAATGAAAAGTAAAGAAAGTTTATTATAATCTGTATATAACTGCATATGGATAGCCATGATAGCTAAAAAAATACAGTTTTGCAAATATAAATAGAGTTTTATTTTTGTTATTTTTCATGTAATTTAAGCAATATTTTTTAGTATCGTAAAAATCAATTCATGCTGAGTTTATAAAACAAATCATAGAAATCAATTATTGTGAATGTATAAGAATATATAATAGAGATGTGTGACATTCTTATTTATTATATTGGTACATTTAGATATAACTAGAATTCGGAAATAGTATTCGGAATATTAGTAAAAGCACAACTAGTATAACTAAAATATACATGTACTATGTAGAATAGGTTATAAAGTAGGTACATATAATATTAAATTATTAAAGTTACAGGTGTTAGTATATAAAGGTACAATTGAATAACCAATAATTTATCACAATGAATATAAAATTATTGACAATTTTAGGAATAACTGTATAACAAAACGCCAGTGATATCGAATTTAGAAGATGGTAATCTAGCGTTTGTGCATCAATATATAACAATATATATTTTTAATATAAACAAATAAATATACTTAACTGTACAATCAATTTTAAAATATTGTTCCAAAAATATAATACAAATAGCGAAAATCAACCTAAATTTGTAAAATGAATGCCAATATGTATATAGTAAAAGTGGAAAATATTGCATTATCTATCTCCATACAAAATACATTAACCCATTTAGAACCATTATTATCAGTAGTAGGAGAGGATGAGGTTCCAACCAATTCGTCTTCTGATTGGTCGAGAGATTCACGTGACCTATCTGGCTTCT